>CM076569.1:447486075-447684611 GCA_034641835.2 Pinus albicaulis | reverse complement strand
TCACAGAGATAATACAATTTCAATATCGAGCTCCTCAAAGCTAGTAAAAGGTGTGTATTTGTTTTCCGAATTGCATAAGTCTTGTTTGAAGAATCAAGTTGAATTGATTGCAAGGGCCTATTGTAGAATAGATATCAATATTGGAGTCTAAAATGGCCCCTAAAAAGAATTCAACACCCATTAATCCTTTAGAAGGCTCTACTATGACTCATGAAGATGAAGAATGGCAACATGACATATCAAAATTACAAGAGCAAGTGCAACAAATTTCGCTCTCGCAAAGAACAACAAAAATGAAATGGAAGTTTTGAAGAAAGGCGTGGAAACTAAGATGGATGGTTTGAAGAAAGGCGTGGAAGCTAAGATGAATGGTTTGGAAGCTAAGATGGATGGCATGGAAGTCGGCATGGAAGCTAAGATGGATGACATGAAGAATGATCTAAAAGCATACATGGAAGGCTTGATGACAAGTTTAAAACCATAAATGATTCCTAATGGCGAAAATATAGTAGAAGAACCTCATGATGAGAACAAAATAAATGTTAATCGTGATTTCATAAACTCTAATGTTGGCGGGAAGAACCACCATATTCCAAAAATGGATATAAGGAAGTTTGATGGAAAGGATCCTGTAACATGGATACTACAAATGGAGTAATATTTTGATCTCCATAATGTGCAAAACACACAAAAGGTACGCATTGCAACTTTACATTTAGAACAAAATACATTTGTATGGTATCGATGGCTTTGCTCCCGTAAAAAAATTGTCACTTGGTCAATTTTTACGGAGGAAATGATAGCATATTATGAGGATACAAAGAGCAACACCTTCTTTAGCCAATTGATAAATCTCAAACAAAAGGGTTTAGTGGGGCAGCACATTGAGGACTTCCAAAAATTGAATATATGGGTAACTAATATTCCAGAGGAACACAGGATTGATCTCTTCTTAGGTACTCTAAAGGATAACATCCAACATGAAGTTCGTGTTTTGGAACCTGATTCATTGGAGAAGGCATTCAGGTTGGCAAGAAAAGTTGAATGCAAAATTATGGCAACAAGGAAGCCTACCACTCAATTCTATAAAGAAGGAAGTGTTGCTACGCCTAGATTTCCACAACCTACAAGGTTGACACCACAACAATTAGAAGAAAAAAGAGAAAAAGGGCTTTGCTACAGTTGTGATAGCAAATACACTAAAGGTCATAAGTGTGCTGAGAAGAAATTATTTTACATAGATTGTGAAGAAGAAGAAGAAAATGAACAAGAAGAGGATATACACCAGGAACCACCCCTAGAAGAGGAAGAAATGAATCCGAACATATCGTGTAATGCACTGGCAGGAATTACCACTCCTCAAACTCTCAAGATAGAAGGACATATAAAGAAGAAAAGGGTAATAGTGTTGATTGATTCAGGTAGCACCCATAATTTTATTCAATATAAGGTAGCCAAGGAATTAAATTGTTTCCTATACCCAGCACCAGAATGTCAAGTGATGGTTGCAAATGGAGGAACTATAAATTGCTCTGGAAAATGCCATAATATCAAGCTAACCATGGGGGAATATGTATTGACTAGTCCAATGCTTTCCATTCCTATGGGAGGTGTCGATGTTGTACTAGGAGTACAATGGTTACAATCTTTGGGGACGGTAGCTTTTAATTTTCAAGAACTTTTCTTGAAATTTTTTTCAGAAGGAAAGGAAGTCGAATTACGGGTTATTGCGGGGAAGCCAGGAAGGATAATAAGCTCTAATGTCATGACAAAGCTTCTAAAGAAAGAACAGCGAGGCGTAATTGCACAATTATGCTCACTAGAAGTTCCAACATCAAAATCATCTATTTCTGTAGATCTCCAACAAGTCTTCGACAATCATTCCAAGGTGTTTGAAACTCCCAAAGGACTCCCACCTATTCGTGATCATGATCATGCTATTCATTTGATTCCAGGAAGTGTTCCTCCAAACATCAGGCCTTATAGATATCCTTACTTCCAAAAGAGCGAAATTGAACGTATGACTGCAGAAATGTTAGAGGCGGGTATAATTCAACCTAGTCAAAGTTCTTTCTCTGCTCCTGTAGTATTGGTACACAAGAAGGATGGATCATGGCGAATGTGTCCGGATTATAGGGAGCTCAACAAGCTCACCATTAAAGATAAATTTCCCATTCCTGTGATTGATGAATTATTGGATGAATTACATGGAGCAATTTATTTTACCAAGTTGGATCTTCGTTCAGGATATCATCAAATTAGAATGAAGACCGAAGATATTCCAAAAATAGCATTTCGAACTCATGAAGGTCATTATGAATTTTTGGTCATGCCTTTTGGCCTTACCAATGCACCTTCTACATTTCAAGGGTTGATGAATTCCATTTTCAAACCTTCCTTAGAAAATTTGTGCTAGTATTTTTTGATGATATACTAATCTACAGCAGGTCTTGGAAGGATCATGTTGAACATGTTGACAGGGTGCTCAAACTATTGCAGGAGAAACAATTATATGCAAAAACATCCAAATTTTTCTTTGAGTACAAGAGGTGGAATATCTGGGTCATATTATATCTCACGAGGGTGTTAAAGTAGACCCTAACAAAATTAAAGCCATTAAGGAATGGAAAGTCCCCAAGACAATAAAGCAGTTGCGAGGATTTCTCGGGTTAACAGGCTACTGTCGCAAGTTTGTTAAGAATTATGGGAGAATAGCAGCACCTCTAACAACATTATTGAAGAAAGATACATTTTCATGGACTCCTGAAGCAACTAAGGCCTTTGAACATCTTAAAGAGGCAATGTGCCTAGCACTGGTCTTAGCTACGCCAGACTTCACAAAAACCTTTATTGTGGAATGTGATGCCTCAGAAAATGGAATTGGTGCTATTTTAATGCAGGAAGGAAGACCCATTGCTTTTGAAAGTCGTCCAATCAAAGGAAAGTATTTACAGAAACCTATTTATGAGAAGAAAATGTTAGCAATACTACATGCACTAAAGAAATGGCGAACTTACCTAATGGGAAGACACTTCAAGGTAAAAACTGATCATGATAGTCTTAAACACTTTTGGAACAAAGACTATCTTCAGAAGAGCAGCAAAAATGGGTCACAAAGATGTTGGGTTATGACTTTGAAATAATCTACAAAAAAGGAAAGCTTAATGTTGTTGCAGATGCACTCTCAATAAAGAATGAAGAGGTGGAAGCATTGCTTTGTGCCATTTCTATTATCCAACCAGATTGGATAACTGAAGCAAGAGATGAATGGAAGAAGGACAAAGATGTATGGACACTCATTCAAAAGTTGCAAGAAGATCCTAGTACATCTGATACATTTAGTTGGAAAAATGATTCCTTATGGTACAAAGATCGCTTATATCTTTGCAAGAATTCCCAACTAAAACAAAAAATTCTTCCGGAATTGCACACTTCTCCTTTAGGAGGACACTCAGGATTTTTAAAAACTTACCACAGGGTGAAGAAAGAATTTTTTTGGGATGGCCTTAAATCTGATATTCAAAAGTTTGTGGCGGAATGTTTTGTTTGCCAGCAGAATAAAGTGGAAACAATTAAGACCCTAGGACTTCTACAACCTTTATCCATTCCAAGTCAACATTGGGAGGAGATTTCAATGGATTTTATCACAGGTTTACCTAAGTCCGAAGGAAAGAGTGTCATCATGGTGGTAGTTGATAGACTTACCAAGTATGCACACTTTTGTGCATTATCTCATCCATTTAAAGCAAGCACAATTGCTACTACATTTATGGACAGAATTCAAAAGCTACATGGAAGCCCAAGGGTTATTGTGAGTGACAGAGATCCCATTTTTACTGGAAATTTTTGGACGTAGTTATTTTCTTGTTTGGGTACTCAATTAGCTCATAGCTCATCTTATCATCCTCAATCTGATGGTCAAACTGAGATAGTAAATAAATGTTTGGAAGGATATATTCGTTGTTTTGTATCCGATAAACAAACACAATGGGTCAAGTGGTTACCTCTTGCTGAATGGTTGTATAACACTTCCTTCCATACTGCAGCAAAAATGACCCCATTTATGGCACTTTATGGATATCATCCACCATCGATCACATCATCTTTAAGGAAAAATTCGAAGGTTCAAGCAGTGGAAGATCACATCGAGCATTAGCAAGAAGTTCTCCAACTCTTAAAGGATAACCTGAATTTGGCACAAAATCGAATGAAACAACAGGCATATCAACATCGTAGCGAGAGAAGTTTTGATGTAGGAGATTGGGTATTTTTACGGCTACAACCATACAAACAAATGTCCCTCAAGCAAGCTAAGAAGGATAATAAATTATCGCTAAAGTACTATTGTCCTTACAAGGTGTTGCAAAAGATTGGTACTATGGCATACAAATTGGAGCTTCCTGCTTCTTTGCGAGTGCATCCAGTTTTCCATGTTTCATGCTTAAAGAAGTTTATAGGTGAAAATCTTCTAGTTCAAACAATATTTCCAGAACTTGATGAGGAAGGAAAAATCATATTGGAACCTGAAGTGGTCACGGAAACAAGAACTCGACAGCTACGGAATCGATCAATTTCAGAGTATCTCATCAAGTGGAAGAACTTACCCACTGAAGATTCTACATGGGAGAATGAGAATTTTATACAGAAGCACCCGGAGCTACTCAAGCGTTGAGGACAACACTTTTTTTGAAGGAGAGGGGCATGTTAGGTCCCTATATCACTAGTATAGTCCCTTATTATTGTTAGTGTAAACCCCTTATTGTTAATATTGTACCCTTGTAACCCCCATTTTGTTATTATTGTGCCCTTAAATTATTATTGTTAGGTCGGCTAGGATTACATTGTGGCCCACTAGGATTACATTATGGCCCCATGGACTCATATATATAGAAAGGAGGTTTTGTAAATTGTATCATCCAAGAATTGTTCATTTATGTAATGTATTGGAGGTTTCCCCCTCGAAGTGGCTCATTTCTAAGGCGTTGATATCTCTTTTCTTCTTTTTTTGGAGCTAGTTACACAACATTTTTAGTTAGGTCCCTATATCACTAGTATAGCTCCTTATTATTGTTAGTGTAAACCCCTTATTGTTATTATTGTACCCTTGTAACCCCCATTTTGTTATTATTGTGCCCTTAAATTATTATTGTTAGGTCGGCTAGGATTACATTGTGGCCCACTAGGATTACATTATGGCCTCATGGACTCCTATATATAGAAAGGAGGTTTTGTGAATTGTATCATCCAAGAATTGTTCATTTATGTAATGTATTGGAGGTTGCCCCTTCGAAGTGGCTTATTTCTAAGGCGTTCATATCTCTTTTCTTCTATTTTTGGAGCTGGTTACACAACATTTGGTATCAGAGCTTTGGATTCTAGGGTTTCGCTGCTCCAAACAGGTCATCGTGGCATTTTCGCTATAACTTTTTTTCTACGAAGTTTTAGAAGCTGAAATTTTTAGGGTGCGAAGAAAAAATCCTGAGGAAGCTCGTATAAAAATTTCAGAGTTTGGTTCGCAATAATTTCGGAGATATGATCTGTGGAAGTCAGGTATTTTTTCAGGCTCCTAAACAGGTCATCGTGGCATTTGCGCTATAAAAAATTTTCTACGAAGGTTCAGAATCTGAAATTCATATGGTGCGAAGCTGAAATCCTGAGGAAATTCATCAAAACATTTCAGAGCTTGGTTCGCAATATTTTTGGAGATATGATCTGTGGAATGTAGTGCTTTTTTAGGCTCCTGAATTTCATCTCAAAGAGGTGATCGTGGGAAAAGTTCAATAACTCTCTCTCTGAAGATTGGATTGGAGTGCCGTCAAAAGTGGTCACAAGTACACGGCCTGTAGTTTCTTTGCTATCAATTTCAGAGACAAAGGACAAAACAGTGACACGTGGAAAGTCATACAAGTTCGCTCTACTGAACCAGTCCAGAATTAGGTCATTGTGGGAGATTGGACACAACTTTGTCTTGGAGAATCAAAATCAGGTCAGACCTGTGGCATTTGAAAGAAGCTTCAGAGGGCTACTACAGGGCTGAATTTTAGATATCGAAGATTTTCAAGCACAGAGATAATACAATTTCAATATCGAGCTCCTCAAAGCTAGTAAAAGGTGTGTATTTTTTTTCCGAATTGCATAAGTCTTGTTTGAAGAATCAAGTTGAATTGATTGCAAGGGCCTACTGTAGAATAGATATCAATATTGGAGTCTGAAATGGCCCCTAAAAAGAATTCAACACCCATTAAGCCTTTAGAAGGCTCTACTATTACTCATGAAGATGAAGAATGGCAACATGACATGTCAAAATTACAAGAGCAAATGCAACAAATTTCGCTCTCGCAAAGAACAACAAAAAATGAAATGGAAGTTTTGAAGAAAGGCGTGAATATCTCTTTTCTTCTCTCTTTTGGAAGCTAAGATGGATGGCATGGAAGTCGGCATGGAAGCTAAGATGGATGACATGAAGAATGATCTAAAAGCATACATGGAAGGCTTGATGACAAGCTTAAAACCAGAAATGATTCCTAATGGCGGAAATATAGGAGAAGAACCTCCCGATGAGAACAAAATAAATGTTAATCATGATTCCATAAACTCGAATGTTGGCGGAAAGAACCACCATATTCCAAAAATGGATATGAGGAAGTTTGATGGAAAGGATCCTGTAACATGGATACTACAGATGGAGCAATATTTTGATCTCCATAACGTGCAAACCACACAAAAGGTACGCATTGCAACTTTACATTTAGAACAAAATACATTTGTATGGTATCAATGGCTTTGCTCCCGTAAAAAAATTGTCACTTGGTCAATTTTTACTGAGGAAATGATAGCACATTATGAGGATACAAAGAGCAACACCTTCTTTAGCCAATTGATAAATCTCAAACAAAAGGGTTTAGTGGGGCAGCACATTGAGGACTTCCAAAATTGAATATAAGGGTAACTGATATTCCAGAGGAACACAGGATTGATCTCTTCATAGGCACTTTAAAGGATAACATCCAACATGAAGTTCGCATTCTGGAACCTGATTCATTGGAGAAGGTATTCAGGTTGGCAAGAAAAGTTGAATGTAAAATTATGGCGACAAGGAAGCCTACCACTCAATTCTATAAAGAAGGAAGTGTTGCTACGCCTAGATTTCCACAACCTACAAGGTTGACACCACAACAATTGGAAGAAAAAAGAGCAAAAGGGCTTTGCTACAATTGTGATAGCAAATACACCAAAGGTCATAAGTGTGCTGAAAAGAAATTATTTTACATAGATTGTGAAGAAGAAGAAGAAAATGAACAAGAAGAGGATACACACCAGGAACCAGCCATAAAAGAGGAAGAAATGAATCCGACCATATCATGTAATGCACTGGCAGGAATTACCACTCCTCAGACTCTCAAGATAGCAGGACAGATCAAGAAGAAAAAGGTAATAGTGTTGATTGATTCAGGTAGCACCCATAATTTTATTCATTGTAAGGTAGCCAAGGAATTAAATTGTTTCCTATACCCAGCACCAGAATGTCAAGTGATGGTTGCAAATGGAGGAACTATAAATCGCTCTGGAAAATGCCATAATATCAAGCTAACCATGGGGGAATATGTATTGACTAGTCCAATGCTTTCCATTCCTATGGGAGGTGCCGATGTTGTACTAGGAGTACAATGGTTACAATCTTTGGGGACGGTAGCTTTTAATTTTCAAGAACTTTTCTTGAAATTTTTTTCAGAAGGAAAGGAAGTCGAATTACGGGGTATTGAAGGGAAGCCGGGAAGGATAATAAGCTCCAATGTCATGACAAAGCTTCTAAAGAAAGAACAACGAGGCTTAATTGCACAATTATGCTCACTAGAAGTTCCGACATCAAAATCATCTATTTCTGCAGATCTCCAATAAGTCTTGGACAATCATTCCAAGGTGTTTGAAACTCCCAAAGGACTCCCACCTATTCGTGATCATGATCATGCTATTCATTTGATTCCAGGAAGTGTTCCTCCAAACATCAGGCCTTATAGATATCCTTATTTCCAAAAGAGCGAAATTGAACGTATGATTGCAGAAATGTTAGAGGTGGGTATAATTCAACCTAGTCAAAGTTCTTTCTCTGCTCCTGTAGTATTGGTACACAAGAAGGATGGATCATGGCGAATGTCTCCAGATTATAGGGAGCTCAATAAGCTCACCATTAAAGACAAATTTCCCATTCCCGTGATTGATGAATTATTGGATGAATTACATGGAGCAATTTATTTTACCAAGTTGGATCTTCGTTCAGGATATCATCAAATTAGAATGAAGACTCAAGATATTCCAAAAACAACATTTCAAACTCATGAGGGTCATTATGAATTTTTGGTCATGCCTTTTGGCCTTACCAATGCACCTTCTACATTTCAAGGGTTGATGAATTCCATTTTCAAACCCTTCCTTAAAAAATTTGTGCTAGTATTTTTTGATGATATACTAATCTATAGCAGGTCTTGGAAGGATCATGTTGAACATGTTGACAGGTGCTCAAACTATTGCAGGAGAAACAATTATATGCAAAAAAATCCAAATGTTTCTTTGGAGTACAAGAGGTGGAATATCTGGGTCATATTGTATCTCACGAGGGTGTTAAAGTAGACCCTAACAAAATTAAAGTCATTAAGGAATGGAAAGTCCCCACAACCATAAAGCAGTTGCGAGGATTTCTCGGGTTAACAGGGTATTATCGCAAGTTTGTTAAGAATTATGGGAGAATAGCAGCACCTCTAACAACATTATTGAAGAAAGATACATTTTCATGGACTCCTGAAGCAACTAAGGCCTTTGAACGCCTTAAAGAGGCAATGTGCCTAGCACCGGTCTTAGCTACACCAGACTTCACAAAAACCTTTATTGTGGAATGTGATGCCTCAGGAAATGGAATTGGTGCAGTTTTAATGCAGGAAGGAAGACCCATTTCTTTTGAAAGTCGTCCAATCAAAGGAAAGTATTTACAAAAACCTATTTATGAGAAGAAATGTTAGCAATACTGCATGCACTAAAGAAATGGTGAACTTACCTAATGGGAAGACACTTCAAGGTAAAAACTGATCATGATAGTCTTAAACACTTTTTGGAACAAAGACTATCTTCAGAAGAGCATAAAAAATGGGTCACAAAGATGTTGGGTTATGACTTTGAAATAATATACAAAAAAGGAAAGCTTAATGTTGTTGCAGATGCACTCTCAAGAAAGAATGAAGAGGTGGAAGCATTGCTTTGTGCCATTTCTATTATCCAACCAGATTGGATAACTCAAGCAAGAGATGAATGGAAGAAGGACAAAGATGTATGGATACTCATTCAAAAGTTGCAGCAAGATCCTAGTACATCTGATACATTTAGTTGGAAAAATGATTCCTTATGGTACAAAGATCGTTTATATCTTTGTAAGAATTCCCAACTAAAACAAAAGATTCTTCTGGAATTGCACACTTCTCCTTTAGGAGGACACTCAGGATTTTTAAAAACTTACCACATGGTGAAGAAAGAATTTTTTTGGGATGGCCTTAAATCTGATATTCGAAAGTTTGTGGCGGAATGTTTGGTTTGCCAGCAGAATAAAGTGGAAACAATTAAGACCCTAGGACTTCTACAACCTTTATCCATTCCAAGTCAACGTTGGGAGGAGATTTCAATGGATTTTATCATAGGTTTACCTAAGTCCGAAGGAAAGAGTGTCATCATGGTGGTAGCTGATAGACTTACCAAGTATGCACACTTTTGTGCATTATCTCATCCATTTAAAGCAAGTACAGTTGCTACTACATTTATGGACAGAATTCAAAAGCTACATGGAAGCCCAAGGGTTACTGTGAGCGACAGAGATCCCATTTTTACTGGAATTTTTTGGACGGAGTTATTTTCTTGTTTGGGTACTCAATTAGCTCATAGCTCATCTTATCATCCTCAATCTGATGGTCAAACTGAGATAGTAAATAAATGTTTGGAAGGATATCTTCGTTGTTTTGTATCCGATAAACAAACACAATGGGTCAAGTGGTTACCTCTCGCTGAATGGTGGTATAACACTTCCTTCCATACCGCAGCAAAAATGACCCCATTTATGGCACTTTATGGATATCATCCACCATCCATCACATCATCTTTAAGGGAAAATTCGAAGGTTCAAGCAGTGGAAGATCACATCGAGCATTAGCAAGAAGTTCTCCAAATCTTAAAGGATAACCTGAATTTGGCACAAAATCGAATGAAACAACAGGCAGATCAACATCGCAGCAAGAGAAGTTTTGATGTAGGAGATTGGGTATTTTACGGCTACAACCATTAAAACAAATGTCCCTCAAGCAAGCTAAGAAGGATAATAAATTATCGCCAAAGTACTATGGTCCTTACAAGGTGTTGCAAAGGATTGGTACTATGGCATACAAATTGGAGCTTCCTGCTTCTTCGCGAGTGCATCCAGTTTTCCATGTTTCATGCTTAAAGAAGGTTATAGGTGAAAATCTTCCAGTTCAAACAATATTGCCAGAACTTGATGAGGAAGGAAAAATCATATTGGAACCTGAAGCGGTCACGGAAACAAGAACTTGACAACTACGAAATCGATCAATTTCAGAGTATCTCATCAAGTGGAAGAACTTACCCACTGAAGATTCTACATGGGAGGATGAGAATTTTATACAGAAGCACCCAGAGCTACTCAAGCATTGAGGACAACACTTTTTTGAAGGAGAGGGCATGTTAGGTCCCTATATTACTAGTATAGTCCCTTATTGTTGTTAGTGTAACCCCCTTATTGTTATTATTGTACCCTTGTAACCCCCATTTTGTTATTATTGTGCCCTTAAATTATTATTGTTAGGTCGGCTAGATTACATTGTGGCCCACTAGGATTACATTATGGCCCCATGGACTCCTATATATAGAAAGGAGGTTTTGTGAATTGTATCATCCAAGAATTGTTCATTTATGTAATGTATTGGAGGTTTTCCCCCTCAAGTGGCTCATTTATAAGGCGTTGATATCTCTTTTTCTCTTTTGGAGTTTGTTACACAACACATTTTATGACTCTATATTATCAAAAACTTAGGGCGTAAAAGAATAGCAATAATGGGAGACTCAGATTTGATTGTAAAACAAATTAATGGTGAATATTATGTTTACAATCCTAGACTAGGCCAATATAGAGAGACTGCATTAGATTTGATAGATGGTTTATTAGAATGTAATTTCTCTGCAATTCCAAGAAATAAAAATTTACAAGCACATTCTTTAGCAACTTTTGCTAGTACTTGTAATTTACCTTTTCAACCCAATCATAAATATAATGCAGAAGTAAAACATAGACCAATAATTCCAGATAACCTCAAATATTGGCAATCTTTTTCACAAGACCAACAAATTTACCATTTTATGAATAATGAAGGTGAATTTCAGAACTGTAAAATAGACAATGATTGTACATTAGATCGGGATTTAGATAGTGAAATTGACTTAAATAATATAGATGTAAATAAAGTAAAATTTGATAAACCAACTAAGTTTAGTCAATTAGATATAGATAACTTAGAGAGAGTATAAATTGATGAGATAATTGATGATGAATCTGAAATATTAAATCTCAAAGATAGTTTTTTACCAAAAGGTTTAACTCCTTTAGAATATTTATTTGACTCAAATGATGTTGCTAGAAAACCCAAAATGGAGCAACTTAAATCTGATATTGAGGAATGAAACACAGACACAGAGTTAAAACCCAAGATGCTCAAAGTTTCCAAATCCTTACCTCAACAAGAAAAAGAAAAATATATTGCTCTTTTCAAGGAATTTCAAGATTTATTTTCTTGGAGTTATGAGGACCTAAAATCCTATGACACCAACATAATTCAGCATAAAATCCATATAAAAGAAAACCAAAACCCTTTTAAACAAATTTTAAGGAGCATCAACCCTGTTTTGATGCCCTTGATTGAAAAAGAGGTAAAAATAATGTACAATACACAAATAATTGCACCAATCGGATATTCTGATTGGGTTTCTAATCTAGTTCCAACCAGAAAAAAGACAGGAGAGATTAGATTATGTGTTGATTTTAGGAATCTAAATAAAGTATCCTTCAAAGATAATTATCCTTTACCAAAGATGGATCACATTTTACAAAGGGTAGTTGGTTCTTCTAGTATTTTTCTTTTAAATGGATTTTCAGGATACAACTAAATTTTATTCCAACCAGAAGATCAAGCCAAAACAACTTTTACTACTCTTTGGGGCACTTTTATATATGTAAAAATACCTCTTCGTTTAATGAATGTAGGGGCTACCTTTCAAAGAGTTATGCATATAGCCTTTGCAAAGGAAATTCATGATTTTTTAGTGATTTACTTAGATGACATAACCATATTTTCTAAGATTGATTATGAACACTTGGATCATCTTAGACAAGTCTTTATTGAATGGAGAAAATTTAGCATCTCTTTAAACCCTAAGAAAACCTTATTTGGATTAGAAGAAGGCAAGTTACTAGGACACATAATATCTAGGGAAGGAATTAGAATATACCCTACCAGAATAGAAGCAATTCTTAACATTATTCCTCCAAGAAACATAAAAGAGTTACAAGCCTTTCGAGGAAAATTTAACTTTTTAAGAAGATTAATTTCCAATTTAACTGATATAATTAGAGAATTAAACAACATGCTTAAAAAAGATTCAGTTCTTAAATGGACTATTGAGGCCAAAAAATCATTTGAATCCATCAAACATGCCTTAACCAAAACCCCAGTCATTATAAGTCCTGACTTTAAAAAGGATTTCATCATTTTTTCACTTGCTTCAAAACACACCATAACTGCAGTTTTACTGCAGAAAAATGACCAGGGTTATGAAAAACCCATAGCTTTCTTTAGAAAAACAGTTAGAGATGCCACTTTGAAATATAATATCATGGAGAAATAGGCCCTAGCTTTGGTAAAGGCCATTAAATATTTTAGAGTGTACATTCTCTATTCCCACATCATTTCCTATGTCCAAAATACAGTAATAAAAGACATTCTAACTCAAGATGGTCCTGATGGTAGAAGAGGTAAGCGGATTGCCACAATTTTAGAATATGACTAAGAGATAAAACCCACTAAATTGATAAAAGGTCAAGGTTTAGCCAAAATTATGGCTGAATCAAATTGTGATGCCTTAGACATAAATTTCCCAAGTAGATGATTAGGAAGTGATGGTGACTCCAGATATCATTGAAGCCTTTTTAGACTCACCGTGGTATGCAGATATCATATTTGTATTACTAAACTTACAAGCTCCTCCTGGATTATTAAGAACAAAATATAGATTCTTAAAACTAAAGGTAGTAAGATTTTGTATATTAAACAATGTACTTTTTTGGAAAGATCATAGTGGGATTTTGTTAATTTGTTTGCTAAAATAAGAAGCTGACAAAGTATTACAAGAATTTCATGCAGGTGAATGTGGAGGACATCTCTACTGGAAGACTACTACAGAAAAAATCCTAAGAGTTGGTTTTTACTAGCCTACTTTGCTTACATATGTTAAAAGGTATGTGACCTTGTGTCACAAGTGTCAAATATTTGAGGGTAAGAAAAAGTTGTTACCCCTGCCCTTAAAACCCATTTCAACTAAAATGTCATTTCAACAATGGGGTCTTGACTTCATTGTAGAAATTCACCCCCAATTATTAGCCCAACACAAGTGGATTATGATGGCCACTAACTATTTTACCAAGTGGATTGAAGCCATACCCTCTAGGAAATCCACAGACACTGTCATTATCTCCTTTTTAGAAAGCAACATACTTTCAAGATTTGGATATCCCCAAAAGATAATTATTGACAATGCAGGTGCATTCAAATCTAAAAATATTGTTTTTGTGGATTAGTCACACAAGTATACGAAATCACACAAGCTTCGAGAGTGTGGTCTACTCTCTAAACTATTGGTAACAGGAAGAAATTGGGGGAGCTCAGAACATAAAAATTAATGGAAATAGTATGTTGAAGTATGCTTTGGTTAAACTAAAACTATGTTAGGTCCCTATATTACTAGTATAGTCCCTTATTGTTGTTAGTATAACCCCCTTATTGTTATTATTGTACCCTTGTAACCCCCATATTGTTATTATTGTGCCCTTAAGTTATTATTGCTAGGTCGGCTAGGATTACATTGTGGCCCCATAGACTCCTATATATAGAAAGGAGGTTTTGTAATTTGAATAATCCAAGAATTTTTCATTCATTTAATGTATTGGAGGTTGCTCCATCAAAGTGGCTTATTTATAAGGTGCTGATATCTCTTTTCTTCTCTTTTTGGAGCTAGTTTCACAACATTTGGTATCAAAGCTTTGAGATTCTAGGGTTTTGTTGCTCCAAACAGGTCATCGTGGCATTTTCGCTATAAATTTTTTTTCTATGAAGGTTCAGAACTTGAAATTTTTAGAGTAAGAAACCAAAATCCTAAGGAACATCATCACAAAATTTCAGATCTTGGTTCGCAATATTTTCAAATATATTATTTGTGCAATTTAGGTCATTTTGCAGGATCCTGAATTTAACCTAAACAGGTCATCATGGTATTTTCATAATAACGTTTTTTATACGAAGGTTTAGAAGCAAAAATTTTTAGAGTATGAAGCGACAATCCTTAGGAACATCGTCACATAATTTCAGATACTGGTTCACAATATTTTGGGAGATATGATCTATGGAAGTTAGGGATGTTTTAGGCTTATAAATTTCATCTCAAAGATGTGATCGTGGGAAAATATTCATAGCTCTCTCTCTGAGAATCGGATTGGAATATTGTAAAAAGTGGCCATAAGAAAACATATTTTAGTTTTTGTTCTATCAATTTCAGAGCCAAAGGAGGAAATAGTGACATGTGGCAAGTCATACAAGTTCACTCTACTGAACCGATCCAAAATTGGGTCATTGTGGGAGATTGGACATAACTTTGCCTTGAAGAGTCCAAATCAGATTAAATTTGTGGAATTTGAAAGGAGCTTCAGAGGGATACTACAGGGCTAAATTTTAGATACTGAGGATCTGAAATTATAAATATAATTCAATTTAAATATCGAGCTCCTCAAAAGCAAGCAAAAGGTGTGTATTTTTTTTTTCCAAATTGCATAAGTCTTGTTTGAAGAATCAAGTTGAATTGATTCCAAGGGCATATTGTAGAATAGATATCAGTATTGTATTTTAAAATGTCCCCTAAAAATAATTCAACACCCATTACGCCTTTATAAAGCTCTACTATGACTCATGAAGACAAAGAATGGCAACATGACATATCAAAATTACAAGAGAAAGTGCAACAAATTTCGCTCTCTCAAAGAGAAACAAAAAATGACATGGAAGTTTTGAAGAAAGGCATGGAAACTAAGATGGATGGTTTGAAGAAAGGTGTGGAATACAAGATCGATGGTTTGAATAATGGCATGGAATCTAAGATAGATGGCATGGAATCTAAGATATATGGCATGGAAGCTGGCATGGAATCTAGGATGGATGACATGGAAGCTAAGATCGATGAGAAAATTGAAAACATGAAGAATGATCTAAAAGCAGACATGGAAGTTTTGACAAAGTTGATACAAGAAATGTTTCCTAATGGTGAAAAGGTAGTAGAGGAAACTCATGATGAGAAAAAAATAAATGTTAATCATGATCTCATAAAATCTAATGTTGGCAGGAAGAACCACCATATTCCAAAAATGGATATGAGGAAGTTTGATGGAAAGGATCTTGTAACATGGATACTGCAGATTGAGAAATATTTTGATCTCCATAATGTGCAAAACACACAAAAGGTATGCTTTGCAACTTTACATTTAGAACAAAATACATTTGTATGGTATCGATGAAAAAAATTGTCACTTGGTCAATTTTTATGGAGGAAATGATAGCACATTATGAGGATACAAAGAGCAACACCTTCTTTAGCCAATTGATAAATCTCAAACAAAAGGGTTTAATGGGGGAGCACATTGAGGACTTCCAGAAATCGAATATAAGGGTAACTGATATTCCAGAGGAAAACATGATTGATCTCTTCATAGGTACTTTAAAGGATAACATCCAACATGAATTTCACATTTTGGAACTTTATTCATTGGAGAAGGCATTCAGTTGGCAAGAAAAATTTAATGTAAAATTATGGCAACAAGGAAGCCTACCACTCACATCTATAAATATGGAAATGTTGCTACTCCTAGACTTCCACAACCTACAAGGTTGACACCACAAAAATTGGAAGAAAAAAGAGCAATAGGGCTTTGCTATAGTTGTGATATAAAATACACAAAAGGTCATAAGTGTGTCGAGAAGAAATTATTTTACATAGATTGTGAAGAGGAGGAAGAAAATGAACAAGAAGCTTCAAAAGAATAGGATATACACCATAAACCAACCCTAGAAGAAGAAGAAATGAGTCCTACCATATCATGTACTGAATTGGTAGGAATTACCACTCCTCAAACTCTCAATATAGAAGGACATATCAAGAAGAAAAAGGTAACAGTGTTGATTGATTCAGGTAGTACCCATAATATTATTCATTGTAAGGTAGCCAAGGAATTGAATTGTTTCCTATACCCAAAGACTCTAATTTTGGAAGTGATGGTTGCAAATGGAGGAACTATAAATTTCTCGGGAAAATGCCATAATATCAAGCTAACCATGGGGGAATATGTATTGAATATTCTAATGCTTTCCATTTCCCTATGGGAGGCATCGATGTTGTACTAGGAGTACAATGGTTACAATATTGTGGATGGTTGCTTTTAATTTTCAAGAACTTTTTTTCTTGAATTTTTTTTAGAAGAGAAGGAAGTCGAATTACGGGGTATCAGCAGTGGAAGCCGAGAAATATAATAAGATATGTCACGGACAACCTCTTCTAAAGAGCAAAAAACGAGTATAATGTACATCACATAGCTTTACTGTAGCTCTAGCATCAAAATCATCTTTTTCTACATATCTCCAAAAAGTCTTAGACAATCATTCGAATTTTTTTGAAACTCCCAAAGGACTCCCACCTATTCGTGATCATGATCATGATATTCATCTGATTCTAGGAAGTGTTGCTCCAAACATCAGGCCTTATATATATCCTTATGTCCAAAAGAGAGAAATTGAACGTATGATTGCAAAAATGTTAGAGGCATGTATAATTCAACCTAGTCAAATTTCTTTCTCTGCTGCTGTAGTATTGGTACACAAGAAGGATGGATCATGGTGCATGTTTCCAGATTATAGGGATCTCAATAAGCTCACTATTAAAGATAGATTTCCCATTCCTATTGTTAGTCATCAATATTTTTCACCTGTTGATGATGACTAGTTGTTAAAGCCAAGTTTTCTAGCAGTTGATCTCCAATATGTCAAAATTTTCAACTAGAAAACATCCATAAACATTTTTTCCCTCCTAACCTTTTCAATCCGCCCATGACGAGATAAAACCTCATTATCAAGCCCTATCTAGCCTCAGCCATACAAGCTTGTCCATCAGCTCCAAAGAGAATAATCCAAATCTGTCCAAAAAGTCTCCCCTAAGTTAGGTAGTGGCGCTTTAAGTGATCATCCCTTGGAAAATTATCCTAAAGCCAAAGAACCTCTATCTAATATCAACCAATCCTAGATGACCTTGCTATTCTGCAAATAAATCTTGATTACACCCTTAGGTCGTGCCACTAACAAGCCTTGATGTCTTAGCAATACATATGCCACATGTTAAATTGATTTTAGGTAGACTTACAGTGTTTCAATGTCTCTTTCAAGAGAAGAAGTGTACCAGTGTTCCATAAGACATTATTAAACTCAACATGAGAAGACAGTTGCTTCTCATGTGGTTTTGAGCCTGGGATGCAGCTACAGGATAGAGAGTTATTTCAATAAGCTCCCGCAAACATAGTCAAAGGTTAGTGAGTTATGAATAACAAGAAATACTCTGCAGATACTGCCTAGGCTACCTATGATTGTCTAAAGATGTATAAAGGTCTTTTAACAACAGGATTATATGTCTCAGAGAAATGCCCTTCATGGAATATTGTCAATTTGTCACTTTTATCTGCTTAAGCATGAATAGGCACTGAAATGAAAGATAACATTGTTTGAAAGAAGATGAAATGGAATCACTGAGAAAACCTCCTCCCTACATGAGAAGAGGGTTGAAAGACTGAGAAAACCTCCTCCATACATAAGCAGAGGGTTGAAAGACTGAGAAAACCTCCTCCATACATGAGCAGATAATCAGATCATTGGTTGAAAACCTCCTTCATTTTACAAGCATAGGGTTGGAAATGTGATAAAGGCCTTCTTCATCTAAAAATAAGAGGGCCAGGAATAGAGGTATGACCTCATTTAAAGGGCGCAAAGCTGAAAATGATTGCAAACTTCCTGAAGAAATTTTTTAACACCTTGTCTCCAATAAATGAAGACCACTAACACAGAAGTGGTGTTTCAAATATTGACTATAGGTTTCACTAATTGAAAAGTGGGTTTTAAGTGCAGTGGGAAAGCAACTGAAGGCTTATGGATGGAAAAATGGCGTTAAAAACAGAGGGAAAGCAGTGGTACTGTAATAATCAAAGAGGTTTGACTTGTCTTCTATCCGAGATTTCCTTCAAAGGAAATCTAAAGCCAAAATGAACAAAACCTGCTGAAGCCAAAGAGTGATGTTGATGTTCAAAGAAGCTTTAATCTTCTTGTCCATGAAGATCTTTTTCAAAAAACTCATCAAAATGGACAAGAACGTAACCTAAGCCTTGCTTTTGAAGGAGGCTTTGCAAATAAACACATAGGTTCATCAATGTGAAGAAGGGATATGGCAAGTGTTTTGAATTCAGAAACAACACTCAAAGCAAATGAAGCATGCCACTGTCACAAACAAAGGCTTGTTCCTTATGAAAACCGGTAAAATACCTTGTTGTTGCATTTATTTATAGGAAGGTTTTTTAAAGGAGTTCCTTTTGATAAACAGATGACGGTAAAACCCACGTAAAAGAAACTGAGTTTCACCCATAGTAAAAGAGAAATATCATGAAAAAGAGGCATCTACAATCATTTATTTGGTTTCGAGCAAGTTTTCTTTTAAGGGATAGATATAGGCAAACAGTGAACAAGAGTTTAGCCTTGAGATGATTATTCACTTAGGGAAAATTCATATCTACGAAAACCTTCAAGAAACCCCCATAGTACTTTATTATCAACATTCATTGGATATGGGTCCCTTTGGCATTTTAAAATTCATTTGGGTTTCATTATAACAAAGGCATTTTTCAAAAAGAGGCGTGCAAACCCTCACAAAGCAATTTCAAAAGGTTTGTCGACTTTAAAGGGAGTTATAGACTGTTGGAAAGCCCATTTGCAAGTTTCAAAAACATAAACAAGGGTTCACAATCATTGTCACAGCTGTTCACTCAACCGAAGAGGGATTTCAAGCAAATTTGCAAAGGGTTTGAGGCTTAAAACCTGCGCGGTGCACCTAGAAAACTGCACAACACATTCAGAGGAGAAAATACACAAGCATTACACTATGGCACGGCGCACCTATAGTGGTGCGCAGCACGCCTGTAGCGTCGATAACCACTACCCAAAGGCTGGCTCGACTGCTTCTTATTGCACGACGTTCTTTCCAGAAAATGTGTCACGCCTCTTTTCACCTTCTAAGAAGCCCTAAAATCCTCCCAAATGATCAACCAAGGCTCGAGAAGGATCTTTGAAGTATTTTTCATTACCTCGTGGTAATTTTAGATTTTTGAAAGGGGTGTTTTGCTGTGTTTTTCTCCAAGAAGAAACAGTTTTCCTAAAATCTCTTCATCTTCCAAAAAATAATGAGATAAACAGTGGCTTTTCAAGAGTAGTTTGTCATATAAAGGACCGAGAAAAACAATGATTAAAGGATGGGATTTTGGTCCAAAATTAAAAAGTGTTGTTGCTGTGAATGCCAACAAAGAGACAGTGATTAAAGGGCAGTGTTTTTGAGCAAACTTAGAGTGTTTTGTTGTTGTGATTGTTACACATTTTTACCGTGTTGGGTGGATGTTTTAACCATATTAAAGGACCCTGACTGCCTTTAAAAAACATTGATAGCCCATAGGTAAAATAAGAGAAGACTTTGTTAAAAATCAAAGGGGAAAACAGTGGTCATAGTCTCAAAGCCTTGTCATTCTAAAAAAGTCCTCTCTGTGTGGAGGAATAGTGAAACCTAGTGCAACCTCTTTTATTCCATAAAATAGAGTATTCTATGAACATCTTTTAAATTAAGCTGAGGTTGTTTTGTCCTACCTTGTAAAGAAATAGTTAACAGCAGAAGAGCATTGTTTCGGGAAGGGTGATTTTGTTTTTGTCTAAACTCAAGGCTGTTTTGTTTCTATCGAAACACAAAGGATCCTTGTTCTAACAAGAAAACACAGATACCTCCTTTCAATACCTTGCCCAAACACAGTAATGAATTGACTGTGTGCTTTTTATTTTCATAAATATTTGTTGATTGGCATCAAAGAGAACAAACAATGACTAACAAGGAGGATAGAGGTGTGGTTGAGAAAAACATTTCAAGGGCCATTTGAGACAGTTTTGTTTTGCAAAGAACATTCAAAACAAAATGCCTCCCAGGCAAGACATTAGGAGTGTCCTTCACAGGAGGTTTGAGCCTATTTCCACCAAAGAAGTAAATGATCATCCATCAGTCTTGTTTAAATTTCATGAGTTTGGATGTCTAGAGTTTTGTCAAAGGGTGTAGGAGGTCAAAAGCTATTCCCCTTTGACACATCTTTGCGCTTTGAAATTTCAAGAGAAGGATTTTCAGCTGGTAGGATTATATTTCAAATTCTCTCCAAGGTCCATTTCCAAGGCCACCAAGATCCCTTATGTCAGGGAGAAGTGGTTTAAACAAATCCACCTGGACTCAGAAAAATACAAGCCTTTTCTGAAGCCTGACCATAGAGATTCATGTCCATCCATTTTTCCCTTCTCATATCTATTGACTAGTTACGCCCCCCTCATGAAGATAATCATGAAATACTTCACTTTCTAGGGAATATTCTCCTGATTCTATGCCTATCATGTCTGGTTGCTCATGCATTTCACAAGAGCCAAATTGCTAAATCTCCCTTTCTTCCTACATAGAAGTATTGAGAAAAAGGCCTCCACTCTTCAGAAAAAACCTCCTTCTCAACAGACAACCTACCTCTTCCATCACTCCCTCATCAAGGTTATCATTCTTCATCAGCTTGAGAAGAAAGAAATCTCTTGGGATATTTTCATTACACATCCGAATTTTTCCACTATCCCTTCATTTCATACATCTCCTTCACCTTCCACTCACCATCCTTCACCTTCTTCAAGCAAGCCCATTCCCAAGAAGCTCAAATTTCCCATTGAACAAGAAGAAGGGCATGATGAAGAGGAAGATGATGATGAACATGTGAAACACAGTGAGGGTGAGTAGTCTCATGAAGAAGAAGGGCAGCATGATGAACATGTGCAACACAGTGAGGAAAGGCAACCACATGATGATTAACAGTAGCCTCATGAAAAAGAACAACAACATGATGAAGAGGTGCAACACAGTGAGGAGGAAAAACCTCAGAAGGAAATGAAAAATGACAGTTAGGGAATCCATGAAGAAACTCAAGATAGTGGCAAAAATGATGAGGAAAGTAACAAGGGCAAAGAGCCAATAGAGCATGTGATAGCTGCCTCTCCTAGGCAAGAGGCCATGCTCTCTTCTCCAAAAGTGGCCAAGCCCCGGACATGAAGGAAAAGGGTGCCTAAGGGTGTAACTCCAAATGTTACTAGGGCCCTCCGAAGCAAGGGAAAATTGCCCAAGAATCCCATTGTCGAATTTCCCAAGAAGAGGAAGACCAAAAGAGCCACCCAAAGCAAAGGAAAGGAGAAAGAAGAAAGCATCCATGAAAAAGAGAGGGACTTTGACATAATTCAAATTCAAAGTGATGATAGTGACAATGAAGCCCAAATCCTTGAAACTCTCTTAATCAATACAGAAAACCAAATTGATGCTTTGAGGCCTCATCTTGAGAAGGCTAGAAACTTCAGTCACTTTTTGCAAATTCAAAACAAACAGATGAGTGTCCATATGGCTGTATATGAGATAGGGGCCATCAAATATGAAAAAGAGGCCTCCAAAGCACAAGTGATATTGGAAGAACTCATGGGTGAGTTCGATGAGAGCGAAGATGAATATCAGCCCAAGAGAAATAGGCCAAGAACCATGGCTTTCAAAAGAGCCCTTGATAAACAAAAGGAAGAAGAAGATGCCCTTCTCCAATCTACCCCTCTCACTACATTGTGCACACAAGAGATAGAGAATAATCGAGAAGCATGGCTTGAGAGGTTTAATGATCACTTTGAAAATTACTTGTAGAAAGAAAATAGAGACTTGGACCTTCAATGGAGGATGACCAGGCATTATAAGAAGCTCAATCAGTTTTCCCAGAGGAAATTGAAGGCTGCAAAGGAAAAACTCAAGGAGGCTAAAACGAGGCGCCCGACTCCAAAATTGAGGAAAGACCCCTCAAAGCTCCAAATTTTGGCCTCATCTTCACAACATGTTTCTAAAAACCCTTGAGGGTCATGCTCACCAAAATTGGGTGAAATTCGACAAATTTTGGTTTTTTGTCATTTTTGGGTTTTTGGCTAAAACTCATGGGCATCGCCATTTCATTTTGGGGCATCCTCAAAGGATGAAAATGGTACCATTGGATGCCATAATTTTAGGGGCACATACTCAGTGATTTTTAGATCAATTGAAGATCATTGGCTCCCCCAAAATGGCGAAAAACACTCGCTTTTTCTACACTCTGCCCCATTTATCAGTAATGCCTATTTTTTGGGTTTTTACACACAAGTCAGTTTTTTGATGACTTATAGTGGTTATTTTGGAGAAAAATAATAATTTTCATAAAATAGACACTCATTTATTTTCAATGATCCATCACGGGCCTTGTTTCGACATCGGGAATACCTCCAACAGTTGCCGGCAAGTCACAGGACTTTCTGTTGATATATTTCTTGAGTATTTTTGTAAGAATTGAACCTTTCAAAAGTGACTTTATCTCATGTGCATTTAGCTATTTTTGAACATGATTAGTTATGAAAATTCAATATATTTCCCCTTTTTAGCATTTTTGAGATAGTTTATTAGATATTTTGTGCCTTGGGCATTGCAAGCCTCAAGGAAAAAATCAGATATTTTTGATAAGCCAATGAGATTGCAAGTTGAACTAAGAGGTTTTCCTCACTTTGGCCTATATATTCCAAAGGATTTCATTGTAAATGAGGCTAAAATTGATGAATAGAAGCAATACATGGTTATACAAGCTTGGAAGAAACACTTGTCTCATGCTTTTGGATAGTTTCTTGGATGTTTTTGGATGATGAAAGAGGACTGTTGTTGGATTCCATGACTTGGTAGAATGGTATAGTGTCTCTCTCTATGTTTTGTTTCTTAGTTTTCATTCACAATTCCATGTTATTGCTTGCTATAATATAGTAGAGAATAAATTTGATACATGCCCTTGGAGGCACCTCAAATTTCCTGTTTCTTTATAGCTTCTATGTTTTCTTCATTCTTAGTCATGTTAAAGAATCCTTGATTGCTCTTTGATAACTGAAGAATATTATTTTCTTGTTTCATTTATGGTTTTATGCATGCTAAGTATGATTCACGGTATGCCCTGCTTACTCATGGCTAGCCATATCTCCACCTATGAAACCTCTCTTTGATTGACTAGACTGTCATTTGTTGAACCAAGAAGCTCTTGTACTGATCTTGCCCTTTTCCTAAAACTATGCAATCTTGTTTTCAAAGTGCCCAATAGCTTGAAATATTTTTTTTAGGAATTCCTTCATAGTAATTTGAGTTGTTTTTTTTGTTTTAAATGTATTTCCCCAAATTCTGATAGCCATTTCCTAAAGTTATAGATTCATATATCTCTATGCATGGCTTGAATGTTTATTTCTATGCATTGATAAGTTTATAGTTACATTTCTCATGATTAATGGTTAGCCCTACCATGTTTATGTCAGCTATTAAAATATTTATGCTTGAAATCATTTGTTATTCACAAATTTAATGTCCATCTCACTCCATTTTACCCAAATATCCATTCTACCTCGAATCAAATTGGTCCCTCAACAACCTTGTATCACCATCTGAAAGCTTTCTTAACCTTTTCAACCACATAGCCTAGTTGATACAACATATTTTTACCTATCTTAGTCTTTGATCAGTTCATCCCTCACAACCTAAAAACCAAAACCAAAATTATGCTTCATAACTAGCCTAAAATCAAGAACACAATAAGCAAACACATAGATATCCCTTACACAAATAGAGAGAGTCCTCTCTGATTCCAGGAAGGCTAGGTCCTTGGGCTCAAAATACTTTTTTCATGTTAGACTATCATTTGGCTTGTCAATCAGCCAAATCATGGGACCATAACATAATGGCGATCACGGTGGGACCCTAAGTGATAAACAAACTTAGATTCCCTAAACATTCCAACAACCTTAAGAATACTATATGATTGACTTATCCCACCGCTTACTAACATAATGGCGATCATGGTGGGACTAACTGAGTACATAAAATTCTATCAAACTCTTGTATATTCATTAGTCTTTAAAAATTTAAACAGGCAAGCAGTCCATAGAATCATTTAGAGTAAAATATTTTTGTTTTGGCCACCCTAGAAAAGTGATGAATCAGGTCTAGAACACTCTAATAAACCATAGGCTGCACATAAAAACTCAAAAAACCCCAAAAACATTCCCAGATTGGTTTTTCCCTAGTTATTCCCTAGTTATTGGTGGTGGACCATAGCTACATATTTAAAAAAAACAACCAAGTTCCACCTGGTGACTCCACTAGCCTCTAATAGGCCTAAAAAATCCATAAAAACCAAAAAATTCATAAAACATACCTTTCTGTTGACTCATCCTTTCCAAAACTTAAAACTTATGGTGCAAATTCTGTAATCAGTGACAAAATAAGTATAACTTAGTGATTCAGAATACTTCACCTAAACATAGGAGATAAACAGAAATAATCTTGCAAATATAACCATTAGCTTGTCCAAACAGCCTAGAAAACTGTTGAAACCAAGTGAATCACTCTTCCTTGCAAGTCTTCATCTCAAAGTTCGTGAGAAAAATTTTCCGAAAGCATCTTTGATAGTGTTGGTGGTGGACCATAGTTCTCATAGAAATCCACCTAGAGACTCCACTAGTCCTCATTTTTTTTTTTACCATCCTTCGCATTAATAAAATCCTAGAGAGGACATCCATCCGAAACAATCACAAATACCATCCTCTCTGAACTCTAGATCCAAAATCTGGCTTCATGAAGAATCAACACCAGATCTCATCCAGACCCAAATCCCCTTATCGTAGTAGATAACCTAGAGAAGTTTCTATGGCAAGCTTCAGAAACTGGAAATTTAGCTACCGATAGGTCCATCCGTAAAGAAATATCAGTACCTGAACACCTCACAGCCTTGCAGGATTCCCCCTTTGACTTAAAATCAGCAAAAACCCTTTTTAGAAGCAAGTCACAAATTAAGATAAAATTTGACGATCTTGAGCCCCTGGATCTGCCACAGAGTCCTAGTAGAGAAGCCTCGCCTACTACACCTACCTAATTTTAGCTTCTCCATCACTTTGGCTCCTACAGTCCCACATCTGCTCAAAATCATATCACTAGTCCAAGTACATCCGCCACACCCATCCAAACCACTATTGTTCAAAACACCTCAGCTCATCCTACAAGCCCTCATTTTGTACATCATCCATTAACTCCCACCATGGCAGCCTGGTATGCACCCTTGGTGTTGCCACACCCTTTGGCCCCCTTACAAAATGACTATCAATCCAAAATCCTGCACTTTACCGCAATTGAGACTACCACAGCTCAAAAACATGTAGATAGAATTAGCAATGCCTTTGAATACATGGAAATAGAAGACGAGACCATCAAAATGAGGATGTTCGCTTAGAGCCTGGGCGAAGAACCCAAAAAATGGTTTAAGATCTTAACTCCAAATAGCATCCACGATCTCCCAGAACTTTACCAAACCTTCATAAATAAGTGGGAAATCTGAAAGAACCCCATTCAAATCCTATCAGAGTATGACAATCTAAAATGGGAAAATGGGGAAAGTGTCCAGGGATACTGCACTAGGTTCAAGAGTGTTTATAACACCCTCCTGCCTCACTTAAAACCTCCACTTGGCTCAGCCTTAGAAAATTTCCCCGAAGGCTTTGACCCAAAAATGACTTATCAACTTAGAGACAAGGACCCCCCTACCTTAGAGGAAATGAAAAAAGTGGCCATAAGTGCAGAAGCCAACTTAGCAGAAAAGAGAGCTAGGACTAGATCAGAAAGAAAAGTCACATACCGGGATGAGGTCTCCACTTCAGCCCCTTCCTTAGATCCTAAAATAGATGACTTGGTTAGGTCCCTGGCCAAAATGTGGGAAAAGATAAGTGAAAAGACCCCTCTTAGGGACAACCAGCCAAACCCTCCAAACAAAAACCGGAACCAAAATTTTAGGAGGGAACAGCCTCAAAACAAACCAAGGGAAAATGACCAACAAATTAGGCCACCCTTTAATGAAAATTATGTGGAAGAAGATGATAGGGATACATAACCCATTTATTAAAATCATTTTAACCTCATAGGTTCTCATAACAAGAGTGAGGTTTACCTCACAGAAGAAGAATAAGAGTTTTTCTCTCCGAATCAAGATGAAACCAAGTATGAAGATCTCAAGGATCCTGCCATAGATTTTCAGAATGCCATAATAGAAGCTTAGGCAGTATGACCTCAGAAGCAGGAAAAACCAAGATAACTCCAAGAAAGGTAGCTCAGACACTGCTAAAATGCCTGATACCATCCTTAAAAAAGAAGTGGATAACAACAAAATCATAGTCAAGAAAACTGACCAAAACAAAGATAAAACTATTCAAACAAGTCTTGGCTCAGATGCTCCTACTACCTCCACAAAAATTCCTGAGGTGGCTTTGTCAAACAAAATCCTGAAACAAAGTCAGCAAACTCAAAACATAGAAAAGGTCATGGCTGAAAAACCTGAAGAAAACCTGTCTAAACTACAAGCACCCTTCATTTTTGAGGGAGAAATCACCAAAATAAAGATTACCATGCCTCTCATTGAACTCATCGCCAAAACCTCTTATAAATCCCAAGTGATAAAGGTCCTAAATATAGGAAATGATGCGAACACCCTTAATCTACCTGATGACACTCCCGAAGTGTTGTTTGGTCCAAAAATAGAAGGGAAATTCCAAGAAGGAACCATCAGTCTGAATATCCATGACCAAATCCTTCACAATGCCATGCTAGACTCTAGGGCCTCGCATAATCTCATGCCGAAAGTTGTGATGGAAATATTAGGCCTAGAAATCACAAGACCATATAAAGAATTATATTCATTTGATTCGAGTAGAGTCAAATGTCAAGGCTTGATCAAAGATCTTTGTTTCAGTTTGGCCCAAGTACCTACAAAACACTTGATCATGGAAATAGTGGTAGCAGACATCCCTCCCAAGTATGGAATGCTTTTATCCATATCTTGGGGAGCTAAGCTTCAGGGAAATATTCAACTTGATATGTCCTATGCCACTATTCTTGTATTTGACCAAACTAGAACACTCTATCGGGAATCACACATGAAATATATGATCAACAGCCAAGAAAGGCCAGATAACATTCTGATCTACTCCTTGTATTCTGATCTGAACTCTTTCATTTTACACACTGATGAGGGCATTGAAGAATAGTCAGAAGGATTTGAAACAAACTTAGACCCATGACATTAGCTGCCCCAAGTTCTCTATGATGAACTAGACACTCAAAATTATCATTACCATGAGCAGCTATGTCTTAGGGAAAGAGAGCTTGTTCCTTTTGAAACAAGGATAGAGTAAGAAGCACGAACCATTATGCACCATCAAGAAAATTGCTCAAACCTTAGGCCAACATCAGCAATAACATCAGGAAACTTTTTCAGAACAAAGGCATTAGAAGACTTACATATCACAAATCTCTTTGGAACTCAGGGGCAGGGAAGCTTAATGTTCTTACCATACCTTAAGGATTTGCCATCACATAACTCTACCCCTTCAAATGAAACCTTTAATGTAGCCATAACAGCTCCAAACCCAGGAAACATGTCTAAAAAACTTCTTATGAAAGGATATGATGACTGCAGTCCAAATATACCTGAGTTGTTTGAACTAGCTATCATTCTACCACTCCACCAAAGACTTAGAACTGCCAAAATTTGCAATATTGTTCAAAATACTACTTCATGTAGGGAAAATAGTAAGAAGCACTATGCCACTACCATCACTCCAAGAAACAACTTCGACGAAAGAAAATACAAAAATATGGACCAAAAAGTATTAGTCAAAGGTAAAACAGCTGGTCATAGGATTTGTTTCGATTTTAGAAATGCTAATACACACCCTTGTGACAGCAACTATATCCTTCCTGCCCAAGACCAAGATATACCAATGATAAGTGCTTTTAATCATGTGTATTTGCAAAATAATGTTTCAGGATATAGCCAAATAATTCCTTTGAAAAGAAGACAGCTCCAAGAATTTTTCAAGTATGCTGGAAGTAGTTCCATTTTCAAAACCAGAATTGCAAAACCACCAGATATCAAAAAAATGCTCCTAAAAGCCATGTTTCTGGTTCTGAATTTCTGCATTCTGACATACCTTAATGATGTCATCATATACTTCAAAAATGACAAAGAATATCTGCACTATTTGAAAAATATGTACAACAAAAGAAGGAGTGGAAATCAGAGGTATAAATAGGTACAGCGGGAAAATATAGGGTTGTTCAGAGATTCATGCATGAATCCTTATGTCATGCTTGAAAGAGAAAATTTTCCAAATTTTTCTTTTCAAGAGCTTAGTGGACCAAGAGTGGTAGGCGATCCTTATGAAGATAGGATGCCTAAGTTTCATCATTTCCAAGATTTGTGAGTTAAAACATTTTCAATCATTGTATATACCATTGTTTGAAAAATAAATCAAAAAATAGAAAATTCAAAAAAAAATATAAAAATAGAAAAAGAGGGCGGCTTGAAAAATAGAAAGAAAGCCCCATGTTCAAAAAATAGTCATTCGGAAAGCCCGCAAATCTAAATGCCGCTACTAGTGCTCAAATGTCTTGTTCAGTTATCTAGCCTAATCATAATTGAACATGTTTTAAATTTATTTTCTGATAAGTTAGTGAGTGGAAAATATGGTCAACATTGTGTAAGCTTGACTTATCAAAGAGAGTAGATTAGGAAAAGATACTGGTTCCACATGCTCAAAATAGAACCAAAGAGGAAAGCAGGGATGAAAAACAAATTGTGTATCCTAGCCTTGTTTTTATAGATTTCATTTTATGAAAAATAATATTTGTGTGCAGCTTGTCTTTCATGCCACAAGTACATGACAAATCAGACTGTCTAATCTTGATTTGATCATTTTTCAATTTCATGTTTTAGATTAGAGAATAAAATCCTATCAAACAGCTTAACCTTGACAGTCGATCTAGCATAGGTAGAGAAACAAAGGAGTTCATCAGCTTAATCTAAACTCCCGATGGATATAAGTGTAGAACTAGATAGTGTCATTTTTAAAAAATACTATGTCAAAGGGTTTCTAGTCCAAATGCACCCAAAAGAAGAAAAAATGTTAGGAAATATAGTGGGGTAGGTAGAAATATCATTGATGCTAATCATGCTGTCAATTTTCAGAAATAGCATCAAGGAAGAAAGATATTTGCGCCAATGGATAAAGGCACCGGTCTTCAAAGAACCAAGATCTAAAATTCTAGACACCTCCTGAAAAGGAGCTTCCATCCCCAAATGGAGCCACTTTTAGCCATCAATATTTTTCACCTGTTGATGATGACTAGTTGTTAAAGCCAAGTTTTCTAATAGCTGATCTTCAATATGTCAAATTTGTCAGCTAGAAAACACCCATAAACATTTTTTCCCTCCTAACATTTTCAATCAACCCATGATGAGATAAAACCTCATTGTCAAGCCCTATCTAGCCTCAACCATACAAACTTGTCCATCAGCTCCAAAGAGAATAATCCAAATCTGTCCAAAAAGTCTCCCCTAAGTTAGGTAGTGGCGCTTTAGGCGATCATCCCTTGGAAAATTATCCTAAAGCCAAAGAACCTCTATCTAATATCAACCAGTCCTAGATGACCTTCCTATTCTGCAAATCAAGCTTGATTACACCCTTAGGTCGCGCTGCTAACAAGCCTTGATGTCTCAGCAATACATATGCCACATGTTAAATTGATGTTAGGTAGACTTACAGTGTTTCAATGTATCTTTCAAGAGCAGAAGTGTACTAGTGTTCCAGAAGACATTATTAAACTCAACATGAGAAGAAAACTACTTCTCATGTTCTTTTGAGCCTAGGATGTAGCTACAGGACAGAGAGTTATTTCAATAAGCTCCTGCAAACATAGTCAAAGGTTAATGACTTATGAATAACAATAAATAATCTGCAGATACTGGTCAGGCTACCTCTGATTGTCTAAATATGCATAAATGTATTTTAACAGTAGGATTATATGTCTTAGAGAAATTCCCTTCATGGCATATTGTCAATTTGTCGCTTTTATCTCCTTAAGCATGAATAGGCACTGAAAGGAAAGATAACACTGATTGAAAGCAGATGAAATGGCATCACTGAGAAATCCTCCTCCATACATGAGCAGATGGTCAGATCATTGGTTTAAAACCCCTTTCATTTTACAAGCAGAGGGTTGGAAATGTGATAAATGCCTCCTTCATCTAAAAAGTAGAGCGCCAGGAACAGAGTTATGACCTCATTTAAAGGGCATAAAGCTGAAAATCATTGCAAACTGCCTGAATAACTTGTTTAACACCTTGTCTCCAATAAATGAAGACCACTAACACAACAGTGGTGTTTCAAAGATTGACTATAGGTTTCATTGATTTAAAAGTGGGTTTTAAGTGCACTGGGAAAGAAACTGAAGGCTTATGGATGGAAAAATGGTGTTTAAAATAGAGGATAAGCAGTGTTACTGTAATAATCAAAGAGGTTTGACTTGTCTTCTATCAGAGATTTCCTTCAAAGGCAATCTAAAGACAAAATGAACAAACCCTGCTGAGGCCAAAGAGTGATGTTGATGTTCAAAGAAGCTTTGCTCTTCCAGTCCATGAAGATATTTTTCAAAAAACTCATCAAAATGGACAAGAAGGTGACCTAAGCCTGGCTTCTAAAGGAGGCTTTGCAAATAGACACATAGGTTCATCAATGTGAAGAAAGGATATGGCAAGTGTTTTGAATCCATAAACAACACTCAAAGCAAATGAAGCATGCCGCTGTTACAAACAAATGCTTCTTCCTTTGAGACAGTTTGGTTTTGCAAAGAACATTCAAAACAAAATGCCTCCCAGGCAAGATAGTAGGAGTGGCCTTCATGGGAGTTTTGAGCCTATTTCCACTGAAGAATTAAATTCTCATCCATCAGTCTTGTTTAAATTTCATGAGGTTGGGTGTCTAGAGTTTTTTCAAAGGGTGCAGGAGGTCAAAATCTATTCCCCCTTGAGACATCTTTGCGCTTTGATAGTTCAAGAGAAGCATTTTCAGTTGGCAGGCTTAGATTTCAAATTCTCTCCAAGCTCCAATTCCAAGGACACCAAGATCCCTTATGTCGGGGAGAAGTGGTTTAAACAAAGCCACCTGGACTTAGAACAATACAAGCCTTTTTTGAAGCTTGAGCATAGAGATTCATGTTCATCCATTTTTCCCTTCTCATATCTATTGACTAGTTATGCCCCCCTCATGAATCTAATCATGAAATACTTCACTTGCGAGGGAAGATTCTTCCGATTCTATGCCTATCATGTCCAGTTGCTCATGCATTTCACAAGAGCGAAATTGCTAAATCTCCCTTTCTTCCTACATAGAAGTATTGAGAAAATGGCCTCCACTGTTCAGAAAAAACCTCCTTCTAAGAAGACAACCTTCCTCTTCCATCACTCCCTCATCAAGGTTGTCATTCTTCATCAGCTTGAGACTAAAGAAATCTCTTGGGATACTTTCATTACACATTCAGATTTTTCCACTATCCCTTCATTTCATACATCTCCTTCACCTTCCACTCACCATCCTTCGCCTTCTTCAAGCAAGCCCATTCCCAAGAAGCTCAAATTTCCCATTGAACAAGAAGAAGGGCAGGATGAAGAGGAAGATGATGATGAGAAGCGTGATGGTAAGCAGCATGATGATGAACAGGTGCAGCACAGTGAAGGTGAGTAGCCTCATGAAGAAGAAGGGCAGCATGATGAACAAGTGCAACACAGTGAGGAAAGGCAGCCACATGATGATGAAAAACAACCTCATGAGAAAGAACAACAGCATGATGAAGAGGGGAAACATAGTGAGGAGGACAGCCCTCAAAAATAAATGTAGAAGGACAGTTAGGGCATCCATGAAGAAACTCAAGATAGTGGCAAAAATTATGAGGAAAGTAACAAGAGCAAAGAGCCAATAGAGCATGTGCTAGCTGCCTCTCTTAGGCAAGGGGCCATGCTGTCTTCTCTAAAAGTGGCCAAGCCCTGGATATCAAGGAAAATGATGCCTAAAGTTGTAACTCCAAATGTTACTAGGGCCCTCCGAAGCAAGGGAAAATTTCCCAAGAAGCCCATTGTCGAATTTCCCAAGAGGAGGAAGACTAAAAGAGCTACCCAAAGAAAAGGAAAGGAGAAAGAAAAAAGCAGCCATGGAAAGGAGAGGGACTTCGACATACTTCAAATTCAAAGTGATGATAGTGACAATGAAGCCTGAATCCTTGAAACTCTTTTAATCAATAGAGAAAACCAAATTTATGCTTTAAGGACTGATCTTGAGAGGGATAGAAACTTCAATCACTTTTTACAAATTCAAAACAAATAGATGAGTGTCCATATGGCTGTATACGAGACACGGACCATCAAATACAAAAAAGAGGCCTCTAAAGCACAAGTGAGATTGGAAGAACTCATGGGTGAGTTCTATGAGAGCGAAGATGAAGATCAGCCCAGGAGAAAGAGGCCAAGAACCATGGGGCTCAAAAGATCCCTTAAGAAAAAAAAGGAAGAAGAAGCTTCCCTTCTCCAATCTACCCCTCTCACTACATTGTTCACACAAGAGATAGAGAAAAATCGAGAAGCATGGATTGAGAGGGTTAATGATCACTTGGAAAAGAAATTGGAGAAATAAAATAGAGACTTGGACCTTCAACGGAGGATGACCAAGCAAAGAAGCTCAATCAGTTTGCGGGGTAGAAATTGAAGACCACACAGGAAAAAATCAAGGATGCTAAAAGGAGGCGCCCGACACCAAAATTGAGGAAAGATACCTCAAAGCTCTAAATTCTGGCCTCATTTTCACTGCATATTTCTGAAAATCCTTGAGGGTCATGCTCGCCAAAATTCGGCGAAATTCGACAAATTTTGGTTTTTTGTCATTTTTGGGTTTTTGGCTAAAACTCATGGGAATCACCATTTCAGTTTGGGGCATCCTCAAAGGATGAAAATGGTACCATTGGATGCCATAATTTTAGGGGCATATACTTAGATATTTTCAGATAAATTGAAGATCATTGGCTCCCCCAAAATAGCGAAAAACACTCACTTTTTCTACACTCTGCCCTGTTTATCAGCAAGGCCTATTTTTTGGGTGTTTACACACAGGTCAGTTTTTGGATACTTCTATTGGTAAGATTGGAGTGAACTAAGAATTTAAAACAAATAGACACTCATATCTTTCCCACGAGCCACCACGGGCCTCGTTTCGACATCGAGAAGGCCTCCAATACTTGTCGGCAAGTCACAGGACTTTCTGTTGATATATTTCTTGAGTATTTTTGTAAAACTTAAACCTTTCAAAAGTGACTTTTCCTCATGTGAATTTAGCTATTTTTGTACATGATTAGTTATAAAAATTCAATATATTTCCCTTTTTTAGAATTTTTGAGATATTTTATTAGATATTTTGTGCCTTGGGCTTTGCAAAGCCTCAAGGACAAAATCAGATATTTTGGATAGGCCAATGAGATTACAAGTTGAACTAAGAGGTTTTCCTCACTTTGGTCTATATATTCCACAGGATTTCATTCTAAATGAGGTTGAACTTGATGAATAGAAGAAATACATGGTTATACAAGCTTGGAAGAAACACTTGTCTCATGCTTTTGGATAGTTTCTTGGATGTTTTTGGATGATAAAAGAGGATTGTTGTTGGATTCCATGACTTGGTCGAATGGTATAGTGTCTCTCTCTATGTTTTGTTTCTTATTTTTCATTCATGATTCCATGTTCTTGCTTGCTATAAGACAATAGAGAAAAAATTTGAGACATGCCCTTGGAGGCACCTCAAATTTCCTATTCCTTTATAGCTTCTATGTTTTCTTCATTCTTAGTCATAATAAAGAATCCTTGATTGCTCTTTGATAATTGAAGAATGTTGTTTGCTTGTTTCATTTATGGTTTTATGCATGCTAAGTATGATTCATGGTATGCCCTTCTTACTCATGGCTAGCCATAGCTCCACCTATGAAACCTCTCTTTGATTGACTAGATTGTCATTTGATGAACCAAGGAGGTCTTGTACTAATCTTGTCCTTTGCCTAAAAGTATGAAAACTTGTTTTCAAAGTTCCCAATAGCTTGAAATACTCTGTTTAGGTGTTCCTTCATAGTAATTTTAGTTTTTTGTTTGTTTTAAATGTATTTCCCCAAATTCTGATAGCCATTTCCCAAATTTAGAGAGTCATATATCTCTATGCATGGCTTGAATGTTTATTTCTATGCATTGATCAGTTTATAGTTACATTTCTCATGATTAATGGTTAGCCCTACCATGTTTATGACAGCTATTAAAATATTTATTCTTAAAATCCTTTGTTATTAACAAATTTAACGTCCATCTCAATCCATTTTACCTAAAGACCCATTCTACCTCGAATCAAATTGGCCCCTCAAAAACCTTGTATCACCATCTGAAAGCTTTCTTGACCTTTTTGACCCCATAGCCCAGTTGATCCAACATCTTTTTACCTATCTTAGTCTTTGATCAGTTCATCCCTCACAACCTAAAAACCAAAACCAAAAACCTACTTCATAACTAGCCTAAAATCAAGAACACAATAAGCAAACAAACAGATATCCTTTACACAAATAGAGAGAGCCCTCTCTGAGTCTAAGAAGGCTAGGTCCTCGGGCTCCAAAGACTAGTTTGATGTTACACTGTCATTTGGATTTCCAATCAGCGAAATAATGGGACCCTAACACCTATGATTGAGGAATTATTGTATGAATTACATGGAGCAATTTATTTTACCAAGTTGGATCTTCATTCAGGGTATCATCAAATTAGAATGAAGACTGAAGATATTCCGAAAATATCATTTCAAATTCATGAGGGTCATTATGAATTTTTGGTCGTGCCTTTTGGCCTTACTAATTCACCTTCTACATTTCAAGGGTTGATGAACTCCATTTTCAAACCCTTCGTTAGAAAATTCATGCTAGTATTTTTTGATGATATACTAATCTACAACCGGTCTTGGAAGGATCATGTTCAACATCTTGACAAGGTGCTCAAACTATTGCAGGAGAAACACTTATATGCAAAAACATCCAAATGTTTCTTTGGAGTACAAGAGGTGTAATTTATGGGTCATATTGTATCTCACGAGGGTGTTAAGGTAGACCCTAACAAATTAAAGCCATTAAGGAATGGAAAATCCCCACAACCATAAAGCAGTTGCAAGGATTTCTTAAGTTAACAGGGTTTTATCGAAAGTTTGTTAAGAATTATGGGAGAATAATAGCACCTCTAACAAAATTATTGAAGAAAGATGCATTTCAGTGGACTCCTGACGCAACTATGGCCTTTGAACATATTAAAGAGAAAATGTTCCTAGCACCAGTCTTAGCTACGCCAGACCTCTCAAAAACCTTTATTGTCGAATGTGATGCCTCAGGAAATGGAATTGGTGTTTTTTTAATGCAAGAAGGAAGATCCATTACTTTTGAAAGTTGTCCAATCAAAGGAAAGTATTTACAGAAACCTATTTTTGAGAAGGAAATGTTAGCAATACTGCATGCAATAAAGAAATGGAGAACTTACCTAATGGGAAGACACTTCAAGGTAAAAACTGATCATGATAGTCTTAAACACTTTTTGGAACAAAGAATATCTTCAAAAGAGCAACAAAAATGGTTCAAAAAGATGTTGGGTTATGACTTTGAAATAATATACAAAAAAGGGGAGCTAAATTTTGTTGCAGATGCACTCTCAAGAAAGAATGAAGAGGTGGAAGAATTGATTTTTGCCATTTATAATATCCAACCAGATTGGATAACCGAAGCAAGCGATGAATGGAAGAAGGACAAAGAAGTGTGGACACTCATTCAAAAGTTATAGCAAGATCCTAGTACATCTGATACATTTAGTTGGAGAAATGATTCCTTATGGTACAAAGATCACTTATATCTTTGTAAGAATTCCCAGCTAAAACAAAAGATTCGTTTGGAATTGCACGCTTCTCCTTTAGGAGGACACTCAGGATTTTTAAAAACTTACCACAAGGTGAAGAAAGAATATTTTTGGGATGGCCTTAAATTTGATATTCAAAATATTTTGGTGAAATGTTTGGTTTGCCAACAAAATAAATTTGAGACAATTAAGACCCCGGGTCTTCTACAACCTTTATCCATTACAAGTCAATGTTGGGAGGAGATTTCAATGGATTTTATCACAGCTTTACCTAAGTCCGAAGGAAAGAGTGTCATCATGGTGGTAGTTGATAGAATTATTAAGTATGCACACTTTTGTGCATTATATCATCCATTTAAAGCAAGTACAATGGCTACTATATTTATGGACACAATTCAAAAGCTACATGGAAACCCAAGGGTTATTACGAGTGACAGAGATCCCATTTTTACTGGAAATGTTTGGACGGAGTTATTTTCTTGTTTGGGTACTCAATCAGCTCACAGCTCATCTTATCATCCTTAATTCGATGGTCAAACTGAGATAGTAAATAAATTTTTGGAAGGATATCTTCTTCTTTTTGTATCTGATAAAAAACAAAATGGGTAAAGTGGTTACCTCTAGCTGAATGGTGGTATAAAAATTCCTTCCATACTACAGCAAAAATGACCCCATTTATGGATATCATCCACCATCCATCACATCATCTTTAAGAGAAAATTCGAAGGTTGAAGAAGTGGAAGATCACATCGAGAATCAACAAGAAGTTCTCTAACTCTTAAACGACAACTTGAATTTAGCACAAAATTGAATGAAACAACAGGCAGATCAACATCCTAGCGAGAGAAGTTTTGATGTAGGAGACTGGGTATTTTTACGGCTATAACCATACAAACAAATGTCTGTCAAGCAAGCTAAGAAGGATAATAAATTATCGCCAAAGTACTATGGTCCTTACAAGGTGTGATTCCATTGTGTGCTCAAATATTCTTTTGTGTGCTCACATAATGTCTAAGGAGGCGTTGGTGGCTATCCTTAGGAGGCTTTCACATAAGGAGTAACTATCCTTTTCCTAGTGTGGTCCCGGAAAGTGAATTTTTTCCATTTCCAAGAATGCGCACTTCTCAAGCAAAAAGGCGGGCAAAATGTGCTCTTCTCGAAGGATAAAGTGTCCATCTGAGCATTTATGACTAGTTCAAATCTAATTTTATTAAAACCTTAGAGATTTTAAATACTTCTCGATTCCATAATGTATTCCTGTCCTGTAAATCCTTGGGCTTGACATTAATTGATGTCATCTTCTGTTGTACCATTTTCTAGTGTTAATAGTTGCCCCCTAATGTGTGAGGTCTAGGAAGAATTGTATAGCCGAAATACATTATAGTTTCTTTTTCGTATTGTACACAAAGAGAGAGAGAGAGAGAGTTCTACGTGTATTTTGGAATTGACAACACCTTGCACTGTTTCCGAGATAACCATGGCCTAAGGGACCCCTTTCAAGCAGACAAAATATACATCATATTTACAAAATTTCAACGATGCGGGCAAGTCCCATGCTTGTGATGCTATAGGTAGTTAAAGAAATTTGATAGATACATGTGTTGTCTGTGCCACTACTGTGGTAGTGATGCTAGTGTTTGACGATGACTGCTGATGCCCTCAGGGGCATTTTTTCTTTGACAATAGGTGGAATGTGGTACCCATATGCATAATGCTGGTATGGCATATCATTGTGCCATGTACGCATATGTATTCGCTGGTACCTTCCCATGTAAGAATTGTATGTCAAAGATTCTTATGGAGGCATGGGTATTCGACAGATCTGATCAAAGTGTAATGGTTGTAAGGTACGATACCATCATGACATGAAAGCTTTTGTTGTGGAAAAATTTTAGGAGGATTGATGACATCTATGGAAAATGATGTCTCCCACAGTGCCACCCGAGGATACCCCTTTCCATGGGGAGGGGTCATCCAAGGTACCACTTCTTTTTTGGAAAAAAGGGGTTGAGGTCGACAAAAAGGAAGCCTTAACCAAACCTTGGGTCGCCAACCTAAGGGGTTGGGGACCGAGATGTGATGGGTTTAACATAGGCATGCTGGTCAGCAGTGACTGAAAATCGATGATGGGGATTCAGTGGCCCGAGGTTGAAGTATACTTGAGCAGATTGGTGACAGTCATAGTTATTTCTGAAGGAAAAATCCCTGGAGTGGGTAGTACTTCCAGGGCGGGTGTGAACTGGATATGATTTTCGTAATGGTGCGTGCATGGGTGGTGAAATAATTAGACCAAGGGATATGGGGGACTGTTGCCATGGGAGAAAATTTGAAATATGAGGGCGAAGTGGTGAAGGGCATTGTTTTCGGTCTTTGTACAGTTACCAAAAGAATAAAATAATTGGGTTTGGTTTGTACAAAACATAGAGACAGGTACCCAAAAACATGAAAGGGGGTCGCTCACTGAAGGTGTGAGGATGGTGTTTTGCTGGGGGTAGGGGTCCAATTGGTTGGTCTCATGTGTGGGGTTAATGAAGCGCAAGATGTCGCAGATGGATTTATGCTCATGAAGGTATGGCGAACCAAATGCAGTGCGTGGAGGTGCGCTTTACATCTGCTTGTACAACCTAATCATTCAGGAAGGGGGTTGAGTTTGGATGGTGAGCTTGACCTTATGCATGATATATGGATGGGCATGAGGTGCTTCCCGGACTAAAATGGTATGGCCATGGCATCACTTGTGGGGTGATGTATGGTTTACTTTGGATGACGACCGCCATGGAGGGGAGGCTCTACCGACCAACGCGGGAATTTATCATATGCAGGGTGAGGTGATGATAAACGTGATCAAGTATGACCCTATGGTTTATTTCTAAGGAAGAAATGATGTCAGGATATGCAAATTTCTCTGGGACTCTATCATGCTGAGGGTAGAATGATACCTACTCCAGAACTTTCAGTGGATGGTGCTATGAATGGTTTGTAGGTTCTTCCTACAAAAAAAACTACGTCAAGTGAAGGCATCTTATTTTCATCCAATATTATTGAAAAACATGAGTTTTGGAAAGGAAGATGGGAGGGTGCATACCTACCGGTGCTGGAAAAAGAGATTTTTTCAAGAGTGTGAATGTGTGGCATCGCCTCTGTTTGTTGAAAGTTGTTACATGGCTCCTAGTTTTTATTTCAGTTGTGGCTGCCCCCATACTGAGATCATGGGGGAGGTGTTTTTGGTTACTACGTACCATCTAGGATTGCCTCGAATACAGATTACTGCTGCCTAGGTGACCTTAGGTCAAAGATCCGACCAAGCCATATGCAGTAATCGATGTGCCTGATAACTCAAGAGGAAGAGCCAACCAGGTTCCCTTTTCCCTGGTTGGTGTATGGTGGCTTGGGGGGAGGAGGGATAAATGGTTTTTGATCTGGTGACCTTTATTTCTCCTATAGGTGCCATATGGTACGAGGTTCATTTCCAGATGCTTGGGTGGAGGGATCCTTTTGATAGGATCGCTCGACTGCATGTAAGGCATCCCTATATTACGAGGCCTCTGAACAATGATAGGTATAGTGCCCATATATTCCACAAAGTGTGCATGTGTGATTGGTACGTAGCATTTTGCCTGTAATTTTGGTGGCAAGTTCCTTTTTATGGGAACGTTGTGTCGAGGTGCCTGCTTCGCAGTCGAGGAGTGGTTTTAATTCATCCAACTATGAACATATGTGGGTCAGGTGTCCTGTGACATTACATATAGTTCAGGATGATGACTCCCTTTGCATGGTGGGGGCCACCACTTTCTTTCCTTTCTTGGAAATTTTATTGGTCATGGTTATCGGTTTCGCAATGCGAATTTCCCTTGCGGGGGCGGTTTTGACCGCTGCTTGGGTAGGTTGGGGATCCTCGGTAGTGGGGGGATTTAACCCAAATGTAGTAACATTGGTACCTGTTGTTCCTAATGGTGGAACGAGGTACCAAACTAGGAATTCCAAAAATATGTTGGGTAACACCAGTGTTGCCAAAACCTACTGGGAGGTGAAGCGAAGAGGTGGGTAGAGGAAAAGGGTTTGGGAGGCAGCGTAGACTAGGGAGGCTGCTGTGACCAATGCCTCGGTGTTCTTACTACTTGAGTCTGTGTCCTAACTAGCCTCGATGCTTGATTTGGACATCATGCATACTAGGGCCCCTGTGGTATCGGGAGATACCTCAAGGATAATAGGAGGATCGCCTAGGAATGACCCTTCGAAATATGACAGTTTGAATTGGCCAGGGCCATATTATTGATACTGTGAAAGACCATCTGTGGCTGTATCTACATAAGGTAGAACCATATCCGTGTTGGTCAAGGGACACTTTTCACTGTGCATCAGCTGGTCTACTGTGATGATTCAATCCTCGTGGGGGAACATCATGATGCAGAAGACGGAGGATGCTATGGCAGACATGGCATAAATGTAACTCCACCAAAGGAGTATATTGTAATACAAGTGAGATTCCAAGACTTTGATGTCTATGTGGACCGTCTTGTAGGCTAAGCAGACTGGTACATTTTGGAAGAGAGTGATGGGGGTCAAGGGATGACCGCTGCATTCTCTGAGTGTGATGATAGAAGGTTTGAGTTCGGGGCTCATAACTTCTGCCATACATTATTTGACATGATGCATGTGGATGCCCCCTCGTCAATGACACATCAGTGAATAGTGATATTATGTATCGATGCTAGTATCTGGAAGGCGACCATGGAGGGAAGCCTAGGGGTGGATTTGTCTAAGTCAAAATCCATCATGTGCGTGTCGGCACGGTCGACAGTGCCTAATGCGGAAAGTAGGGCTTTCCGTTGTTTTGGGCATGAGTGCAGTACTTCCAATGGGAACATAGTAGCAGGTGATTGAGCTAAATCTTCTACAATGCTATAATTGTGGGCCGCTTTAGAGTAGTTACTTGCTTTCCTATTAGGCCCTTTTACCATTTTTGGTAATGGTTCCATAGGAATATTTAGAATGGTTAAAGGTTCAATTGGCATGATTTTACTAGCCCCTGATGTACTGGTGTCTAGTGGGGTGTCGTAGCTGCGATTCTGAGTTTGGAAAAACATTTCTTCTACAGCCATGTAAATTTCATCGTTGTTTTTCTCAGAATCGTTAGGGTTTTGCTATTGAGTGCTGACCGTTCCTTGATGGGGGAAGGGTTATTACATCACCGCAGCTGTTTGGGAATACCCTCCTTGTCCTTGGTTACTCTATAGCTTTTTAAGCTCAAGGAGTTCGGGACAGTGGTGAGTATAGTGTTCATACTCACCACATATTGAACAAGAATGGTTTGTTCATAGAGGTGGCCCTTTTCCTTTCCTTTGGGCATTTCTTCTCTCTTGGTTCTAATTCCGGTTGGAGTTACCTCCAACCTGGGATCGTAGTGGGCACTGTTGGTTGCTGCCCCCCTGTCAAGGGTTCCCTTTCGGCTTGATTTTTTCTTTTTTCTCAACCACGTTAGGAGGGTAGTTATCATGATCATAATGGTGTGGTTGATTTTGGGATGGTTGCACAAAGTTCACCTGTGCATTGTTTTGCGTAGGTGGGTTTTGTGCTTACAACTAAGTGTATCGTTGTCCCATGTTTGCACCTGGATTTTGGGGGGGGATTTCTTCCATTAGTATTTCTTCCTGTGTACTAGGTCCCCTCAGCTGGAGGATAAGGTCCTCCTTGGCGATACGCTGGCGCCCTATTAGTCAAATTTTGCTGCTGCATCTGATGACTTTGAAATCCGGATTAAGACATGTTCTAGGTAGACCCATGTGTGTAAATGGAATTCTGACTACTTCTGCCTAGGTACCCTTGGGTCATTGATCTAATAAGTCCATGTGTAGAGTTATACGTGCCTAGAAATTCTTAATAATATTGCAGATATGGGGCGTTGGGCAGGATATTGTATATGTATCATAATTGCATGTAGATCAGTTCAAGATATTGGGCTTTACTAATTGCGTCCTCTTTGGATGTGGGATTATGTTACGCTACATCCTTTGAAATCTCTGTTGTCAAAGTTTTCAGGAATAAATCTCAAAGGACTTCGTCGTCGAGTTTTGCTTTGCATTAACTGCGACGCCGCCTCCACTCATGGAGGTGCTCTGAAATATGGGTAGAGGGGGATTGTCTGAAATGAGTCAGTAACTCCATTCTTGAATCATGGTGAATGGGAAACTGAAATTATGTGAGGAACATAGTAACGAGGGCACTAAAGCTTCCATGTGAAGTAGGAGGTTTCTCCACGAACCATTTCATGGCCACTCTCGTAAGAGTGCATTGAAATAGCCTCAACTGAATAGTATCGTCGATGATGCTATTCGATGAGAACCATAGGTGAAAGGTCATTATATGATTTCCTTGGTATTTCGCTTGCTTGCCTTCAAACTTTGGTATGTTCGAAGGAAGCTTCGTGGGCATGGGAGGCCAATTGGAGTCGTGTGCGATGGGTTCATTGGTGAGCTTGGTCAAATCTGGTAGATTCAATGCCGCTAATAAGGGTGACTGGGAGGTTGACACCATGGAAACGTGTGAAGACATGAAGTTATGGTTAGAATGAGGGTTCTTCTATGACATACCCTGTTGTGAATTCAGTAGGCTTCCCGTATGGGATGCACTCCTCTGCCCCCCAAGGGACGAGGGGGGAGTGGTGTGTGGTGTGGTGTTGGGAGACCGATTATGGTTCCCATCTAAGTTTTCTCCAAGAAAGGAGGAACCAAATATGATGGAAATGTTCCGTCTTTGATGCCTAAATGGAAAAATACCTGGAACCCCTCCTGGTAATGTGGGGAGGTCCAAAAGACGCTTGGACTGACGAGGTTTCGTTGGAACTATTTGAGTGTCGACCAGGTTAGGTTTTGGAAAAATTTTTAGGGGATCGAGTCTGTGATCATGACAAATGTATAGCCACATACATAAAACAAAGTGAAAATGAAATGAATTTTCCCTTTAACTTAATCTATGTGATCAATCAAGCAAAAAATGGTTTTGTTTGTTTGCGCGTGATACTCAAAATCCTAGAAGACCTATAATGTCCTCACACACTCAAAATTAACTGGGCCTTGATAGGATTTCTTGCGAGTGTTGGCACAATGTCTCGTAAGAGCTGGTGACGCCCCCAGCCAGCCATAGAATATCAACCAAGGTAAGGGTACAGGGTCTGGCACTTTCTCGCACCGTCACCTATAGGTTAAAGGATGCCCTAGTTTTGGCCACTAAGGACCACCGTCCCACATGATCATTTGAGTCTTGGGCTTCTTGGTAGTCAGCTAATAGTACTGAGTATCAGCCAGGTTAGGTAGCCCCAACTGATACCGCATGCACTGTGCCTAAGCCTAACCCCCTCTGAATCAGGTCTCTGCCACGCTTGGGTTTTCTTTTCCATGGGATGATAGGTGGATTTTAAAGCTCCCTCAATACACAACTTATATGTTTCAATTCGAAGTGTGATCAAGGTGGTTTATTGGATGCCTACCCCCTTGATCCTAACTTAATCTATAAATTCTCTTGTGGCCCCTCTGGGGAGAATTTAGTGAGTTGGTTTAAGTTATTTTTAGGTGGCTTTATTTTCTTAGTGGGTGAATGTGTGTGAGCGTATGATAAAAAATATCATAATTTAAACATAGGGATATCAGTGATCCTTTACAAAATTTCCCTAGTTAAACTATGTGACGTTGTTCCTTTCTAAAATGGAAAACATTTGTGGATAGTGGGCTGCTTCCAAATCTTCATAGTTAGTCTATGTGAGTGACTAAAGGGAGATGGTGAATCATGAATGTAGAGTTTTCATATGCTTGTCTAGGGTCACAAAATGGTGCAAAGACAACAGAGATTACTTGATCTAATTGGCGATTCAATCCTAGTCCAGCAATTTCCTAAATGCAAAAATTGAATTTAAACTAAACAATTTCTACACTAGCTTATGAATATGTGGTCTTGAGCCACTTACTTGGACTAGTTAAACTAAGTGTGCATACCAGAATGTGCAAAAAACATAAATTGTTTGGAAAGAAATGGTTAATTCGCCCCCTACTTAAACTATGTGAACATTTTTTGCAAAAACCAACTTAAATGAAAAATAACTAAATGCCTACAGAAAGCAGCAAACAATGAGTTCTCAGAAGATATTGGGTATCAACACGAGTGTTGGAAGATACATTAGGGGCTTTCCAACACACTTACAAGCAGAAAACATGCAGAAAACAGGGAGAAAAAACCTCTCTGCAATTTGCGCACAAAATCCCTTGACAGGTGCACCTTCCTATGTGCAGGTCAGTCATGAATGTGTGCAATGCGCCTCTGTGTGGAAAAAGTACAAGTAAAATATTAGGAGTTTCCTTCTTCAGTCTGTCACTTCACTGAGTCTAGGGACTGCAAGATGGGTTAAAGGACTGTCAGCTCCACTCTATCATAGACAAAGGGTCTCCTGCAAAATATGGCACAACCACATAAACTTGGAACACGTTAGTGGAGTCGCTAATCCTGTTGTTGTTGATTAGTCACATGGGTGTACGAAATCATACAAGCTTAGAGAGTGTGGTCTACTATCTAAACTATTGGTAACGGGAAGAAAGTGGGGGAGCTCAAAAACATCAAACTTATTGGAAATAGTATGTTGAAGTATGCTCTAGTTAAACTGAAACTAAAAAACACAAATATACAGAAGCTATATAGAGAGTTCCAAATGATAATAATGCAAACGATGGCTTGATGGCCTCTTCTTATTAAATGTTCAAAATCGATAAGAAATTTTACCCACTTGCCAAGGGGCCCCTAGGAAATGGCTCTAGGTCCTGATGCAAGGATGTTTCCTTCCAAGCTCTGCATTTGATGCAGTCTCACTCTCTCTCTGCTATGGTGGGCTAAGATGTTGGGGGGCCAACTATCGAGTCCTCTTTAGCTCTAGTTCTGGGTCACACATAATGCTGGTGTTGCTTGGGAAACTTCGGCCAGCATAACATTGCGATCACCATTTTTTCATCTCTTGGTATGTTTACATAGGTTAGCTTCAAATCCTCCTTCCCTCCCTTGGTAAATGACAGATGGTGACCCAAGGGAGAGGTGTGATTCCATTGTGTGCTCAAATATTATTTTTTGTGCTCACATAATGTCTAAGGAGGCACTAGTGGCTGTCCTTAGGCGAATTTCACATAAGGAGTAACTATCCTTTGCTTGGTGTGGTCTCGGAAAGTGACTTTTTTCCATTTCTAGGAATGCACGCTTATTGGGCAAAAAGGCGTTTAGAAGGCGCTCTTCTCAAAGGATAAAGCACACATTTGAGCATTTATGACTAGTTCAAATATGATTTTCTCAAAACCTTAGAGATTTTAAACACTTCTTGATTCCATAATGTATTCGTGTCATGTAAATCCTTGGCCTCGACATTAATTGATGTCGTCTTCTACAGTACGATCTTCAAGTGTTAAAAAATATGATTGAATTTTTCCATAAATATCACATTACCCTAGGCCATTCTACTGCATATTACTCACAAGTTAATGGTCTAGCTGAATCTTCAAATAAGAGCCATGTAAAAATAATCAAAAATTTACTTTAAGATAATAAAAAGACTTGGAACAAGAAGTTAGTCAATGTCGTATGGGCAGATAGACATACAACCAAAAAATATATTGGTAAATCTCCTTACTAGCTTGTCTATGGAATGGATGTTGTTTTTCCATCTTCCTTAGGTGTACCAGCAATGAAAAGAATCCAAGGAAAGAACTAAGTTGTACCAATTTTCATCTAAGAACCTCTTTCAAAGTCAAGAAACACTTCTGTAAACTATATAATCTTACAAAAGAATTTATAAAGCCCTAAAAAGAGAGTTTTAGTTACCCAAGCCTATAAAATGTCAGAACCCAATCCAAATATGTCATCCAAGACTGCAATTGTTGTGAATCCTATACAACCTCCTATTGTAGACATTGAACACACACCTTTAGCAGATGTAGACTATAAGATAGGAGATCCAGTTGTTGAATTTAATTTTTTAGACCTCCACTGCTAGAGCTATGAAAATTCCTTAGATCAGGTTGAATAAGTCCAAATTTGGGAATAAAACCTACCCAAATATGTTGTTCCAGTCACTCATTAATGCCCAAAGGTTATTAGGTTGTGTTAGAGTTATTATTCACCTGAAAATAGAGAAATGATGAATGCAAACAAAGAGGTATTGTTTACAATTACTGCTGAGTCCATAAACCAAATGTTACAACTCAAACATGATCCCAAAGTAGTTCTTTTGTCAATATAAGCACTAAAAAAATTGTGCATTGGTCTTTATTTTCCCAAAAGGTTTCAGATTTTTCAAGTTTTCATGCCTTTACATGTTGAAATTCCATAAATCAACCCTCCATATTCTACCTCAAAAACTCCAGAAGGGTCTAGACATGTAATTTCCATGTTGTCATTTATCCCAGGATACTTTACAGATGAGAATACTGATGAGCTCATCCTAGGGTTTCTATCTACTTTTGGACTAGGATAGCGTCCTTTGTCATTTTCAATTATGCCAAGTGTATAGCTGACAATATCCATGATCAACTAGTCAAATTTCCAATTGAATGAGTATTTAGATATACATCCTTTCTCTTCCATATGTTATTTTATTTTCAAGCAGACTAGTTTCCTATAACCCTCCAGAAGCTTGATATAGAAGAAAATCCACTTTCAGTCATATTTTGGACTTTTTTTGTCAGAAAAGAGTCCATAGAGTTCAATTTTGCAGAGTTTATAGATAAATTTGTCCACCCATTGATAAATATGTTGACCAATGCAGAATAGCCAAGAATCAGTGATGAAATGAAGAAATTTTTATAGCTATCAGAGCACACTAGAACTGGTGATCGGTACTTATATGAGAAACATACTGAAATTAGAGTTTTTGGGTCTAATCTGTTACCCTACAAACTACCTAAATATGTACCATGAGAAACTTTGCCTTGGAGTATATCAGGCAAACCTTAAATTCTAATTCTATCAACTTCCTATCAGCCAAGAAAAAGACCCAATTTAAGTTGAAGAATCAGGTGGGGCCATTTATTTGTAATCGCAGAGATGCAGAACAAGAAGTAGCAAAGAAATTACTTTAGTAAAGATTTGAAGAAAGCTTTTCATGGAACTATGATCCACAAGGAATATTAAGGAAAATTAGGGTTAAGTGTAAACTAACACCCTATATTCATGAGAAAAAACCAAAGATTGAATAGTAGGTCAATCAAGCTGAGTGGCTAGAAAACACTTTGGTAGATGAAGTTAAGAAGGGTGATACTAGTCACACCTTGCATACTGCAAATCAAGGAGAAAAATCTACTAAGAGTGTTAGAGAAGAAAGTACATATACTACTGAGACAACAACTGAAACAAGGTTTAAAATTAGATACAATAAAAAGCCTAAAGAAAATTCATTTGATAAAGTAAAAGTGACAATAGAAGTAGAAGAAACAAATGTTCTAGTGACAAATAACGATGCTACTACAGTCAATAAAAATGAGCAAGTTACAGAAATTCTAAATGAAAGATAGCTTGATAATTCAAATACACAGGTCATAAAGAAACAATAGAATTTGGAGACATCTTCCTCACAGACAGCATAAGAAAAAGATCTTGATATGAGGGAAAAATATAAGCAGATTAAGACAAAGAATGAAAAAATTAAGAATGAGATATATTCCCAGTATTTGAAGCAAACACCGGGAATTTAAAATAGAATTTTATCAGCTTTTGATTACTCAAACTCAAAATTGATTATGTCAGTGTTACAACCAATAGTCAAGACTCCTAAGAGAGTTGCAGACTAAAATAAAATTGATCTTGAAGTGCCCACAGAAAGTATTCATGCACTACATCAGATTGACTTTCATAGGCAGAGTTCAGAGACGTTATATTCTACTATAACTACAAATGCTATAAGTGTCAATAAAAATCAGAATACAATCATAAACATGAGAGATCAAATGAAGGTTGAAAAGGCCTCATGATATGCCAAAGATCTTAGAATTAAATCTTTAGAAGAGTTGCTTATCCAAGTAGGATATGATCCTGCAAATGTTAAAGCAGTAGAACATTTAGTGAAGAAAAATAATGAGGACATTATAGCATTGAGGAAACAGCTTAAGTTCCCACCAACTGAATATCCACAGGCCAAGGAAACAGTACAAGATCAAAGCCAGAAGGATGACATGATGAATTTTATTTTTCAATTAATAGGACAAATAAAAGAGATGGAAATCCAAATGGACAAGTTGGTCCATGAAAGAGAAACTATAAAAACACATTAAAATCCTACAGTAATTCCCATGGTTACTACTGTTGTGCCTTCAACTCTGGTAGAAAATTTGGCACCAAAAGAACCACTGGCTACTGCAGTGCCAGTGACATCATCCACAACTTCAGCTACAGAATCTTGTACATCAACAGTGCAACCAACAGATGAAGCTAGTAAACTGGTAAAAGCCATGGAATAAATATCACTTCAAACAAATTTAAAAATTTGATTGATAATCTTGAAGACACCAAAAGGCTAGCTCAAATCAATGCTAAAACTCATGAGGAAATGGCTAACAGATTAAATATTGAGTTGAAGAATCTACAAAAATATTTGACATTGAAAGAGCCAATTTCTTATGTAAAGAATCACTTATGGAGTAAAATCATTGAAGCCATCAATGATGTTTGGCCATCAGTTTAGGTAATATATTAACAGAGGGATTTACTGAAGCCAGCACAAGCAGACATTCAGAAAACAAAATATGAGCTAGGTGACAAACCTAAGAAAGAAATAGAAATGATAAAGTTTCTCAACATTAAAAATAGGCAGGAATTGGAAGAAATACAAATCACTGATAGGACAGAGACAATCCTTGAAATAAGGAAAGTCATTTCAAAGAAGAATATTATGAAACAACTTGAAGATAAATGTGAAAACATGAACATAGCCATAACCATGTTTATGGTTAAATTTGAAATTTTAGGCAAAGAAGTTTTCCCAAAATTTTGGTCATTAATGAAAAACTCATGCCACAGGAGGACTACAATAAGAAAATCAGAGAGTATGCAAAAGAGCAGGTGGACAAGATAGATGGAAAAGGCATTCCTACAGGGAAGGTCTTACTCAGAACTTTTCAAGACTTGTTGTATCTGCAGCATGAGATAAAACACTTGTTTGTCATTAAACCAACATTTTCTAGATATACTGAGGTAGATGAGAATTTCAGGAGGCTGAAAAAGCTACAAATTCCTAATGATGAAGCATGGAAATCACTCATTGACTTACTATAAAATTCAAATTGCAGAGGGAAAGATAAAAATTGTTTGCTGATTTTTCCAGTCAAAACATAATTTATTACAACAATAAGGCAGTTTTATCGAGTTAAAGAGTATGAGAAGATAAAGAGAATTAGAGTTAAAGAGTATAAGATAATGAAGATAATATTTCAAAAAACATATTTGAAATATCTATGCCAGCAAAGAGGACACTAAGGCAGCCAGTTGCACCTAATTCACAAAAAAAATTCTATATTATTTGGATAAGTAGGACAACTTGTTGATTTGTTAAGCAACTGTCACTATTTTATTGTAAAGATATTTTCTTTCTCCTTAGATAGTTCCTAGAAGCATTCTAGGATATTTTGTAAAAAAATTTGTATAAATACTTCACTCTTTGAAGTATTATTGTGGAATAAATTGTTAAAGATTTCTATAGTCATTTTTGGTTGACTTGGAAACTTTTTGTTGCAAATTTCGAGTAGCAGACTGGATCAAAATAACTACCATCATATTTTAGGATTCATGTGATGAGCCATTGAAGTGACGTACTTTCTACTTTTCATTTTTTATCTTCTCATGTTTTCATGTATCCATTATGTATTATAAATTTGAATGAATAAACAGGAGTATTATTTCAGGATTTTTTTAAACCACCCTTTCTTTACTATTTATCATTTCTATGTTTTCTGCTAATTTTAAGAGTAGGGAACCCTTAATTTCTCCCTCTTTATTTTGACCTCTACCTACTCCTTCCTTTTCCGGATCAAAGAATCCTTCATTGCTCTTTATCCCGATCAAACCACTTCACCAAAAAAACCTTCGAAGATCTTCAAAGACTCATCTCTCTTGCCCTGAAAACATTTGACTTTTTGACCTAGATTCTAGTTCTGTCTCCTAGACTTTTGACTCCTTAGCCCAATGGACAAACAGATTTCCCACTATCCATCTCATTAAGTGATTTTCCCACCAAACCAAACCAAATCAAAACCAAATTGCACAATCATAACTAGCCTAATATCTTATAATCAAAATAAAGATAAATCTTATAGAGAGAGCCCTCTCTGAACCATAGGAAGGCTAGATCCGGTTAGCTCCCCGTAATTTGCTAGATTGATTGAGATACAAATGGATAGGGTAACATCAAACCAAGCTTTGGAATCCAAGGACCTAGTCTTCTTGGATTCGTAGAGGGATCTCTCTAGTAGGTGTAAATATGTGAACTTGTTTATTGATTAGGGTTGATTTTAGGCTAGACGTTAAGTGCAGGGAATTTTGATTGTTTTTGGTTAGGTATGATGCAAATACGGATTTAAATAGAAAACATGGACGATTGTTAAGTCATTGGGCAATGGAGTTTAACATGGTCATGATAAGTTCATCAATGGTTTCAAGAGCATTTGCAGGGCAATTTTGACTTGGTTGGTGGATCTTTTAAGGTTGTGAAGGGTCATGAGGTGAACATTGAGCTTGGGAACAATAAGCTAATAAAGGAAAAAAATTGAATCCTTTATGTACTTGTAAACTGAGAGAGTTAGAATATTTATGAGCATAACAAGAGAATCAAAGGCATAAGCAAAACCTAATCCATTTGATTTCAGACTGAAATTAGATAATCAGCTAAGACAAACATTTAGATGAAATATAGAAAGGTAAGAAACTTATTTAACTTTCATAGATTTCATCATTAAGAGTAGAAAAAAATTTAAGATGCATAAGTAGTTATAACCATATAAGAAGAGAAAACTCTGAACATCTAAAGTTATAGCTGTGAAGGTTCCTTGAAACAATTTTAGCTAGTAAAGGCAAAGAGCATGATTCAAACATACTTCTTTGACAAACCTAGGCAAAGATGCTTTAAAGAAGTGATATCCAAGGACAGAGTATTCCAGTGGCCACAATATGTAAGGCTAGCCATAAATCATACTTGACACTAACTGATCTAAACTATTCAAGAAATGGACAAGCTAAGAAATTATTAGAGAGCAAGAGATGGATTCCCTAACATATATGAACAGAAGAAAACAATGAGGCAGTGAAGGAAAAACATAAGTAAGGTGCCATCAGAAAAAATTTCTTAATCTGGATTTTTTATCCTACTGGAAAATAGCAAGATGGAAAACATAATGGAAAACTAGAAAACATGAACATAAGAAACACTTCACCATCAACCAAGCTTATAGATCCTACAAACAGTCTCTATCCATCAACAAGCAAACCAGGGCATGCATGAGCTCCAGGACAACAAAATGTTATCAAAAACTCCAAGAGACTATGAATTTGTTTTAGCATAAGTCATCAAAATCCAACTAATACATAAGAGCCTCATGCTCTATTTATGGAGAAAATGAGGAGGTGGAAACCCTAAGAGGCTTCTAGAAACCCTAATTTAGCCATAAATGTCATAAATGTGCTTAATGACTATGCAAGGCACAAGACACATAATATCTTAGCTAATAAATGAAAAATATCATAATATAACTCCTCAATCAAATCAGGAGTGATTTTCCCAAGAAAATATTAAAAAATATTTTCTCCATCAATTTGTGTGTTTTGTTGACTTTTGCCACTTTTGGTCCTCTGTGCATAGCGCCCTTTCAACAAAAAATATGGTCTGTTGTAGCTACGTTTTGGATCCCTTCCTGGCATCAGTTTTTGTCCCGCAATGGCTCGTTGGAAAGCTCGATGAGTCTAATTTTCCAAAATACTTGATTTGTACTGAAATAATTCCATTTACCTACTCCAAAACGCATTCTCACAACACTGCTCATGCGTAGCGCCACCTCCAACAAAAAATAGGCTATGTTGTAGTCAAGTTTTGGACCGCTTCCTGATGTCAGATTTTTCTCTGTGATGGCTCGTTGGAAAGTTTGATGAGTCCTATTTCCATAAATTTCTTTTATTTTTTGACTGGGTTCCATTCTCCTATCCAAAAATCCATTCTCCCAACACTGTTCTATGCGTAGTGCCACCTTCAGCAAAAAATAGGGTCTGTTGCAACTGAGTTTTGGACCACTTCCCGGCATCAGCTTTGGCCCTGTGATGGCTCATTGGAAATATTGATGAGTCTAATTTACAAAATTACTTTATTTGTGCTGAATGGATTTCATTTACCTGCTGAAAAATCAAATCTTCCATGACTGCTCTGTGCGCAGCGCCAGGGCTTAAAAGGAGGCAAAAAGGTCAATTTTGAGGTGTTTTTTTGACCTTTGAGGGGGGAAAAACGCTCCAATTTGACTGAAATGTTTTGGGTAGACTGTTGGTGATATAAAAAATCCAAAAATATAAACTTCAACAGCTAAGGATGCCCCAATTTTGTCCGTAGCACCTAGGGTGTTGCGCTCCTAGGGGTCAAAATTTGGAAAAAAACAAATTTTTGTCCAAATTGCCTCAAATTTGGTGGAGAAGGTCTTCAAGGGTTTTTATAAGCCTATGAAAATTCTTGAGCCATGTCTCTGAGTTTTTCTTGGTCTTTACCTTCTTTGAGTGCTCAAAATTCAATGCTTTCTCATTGATTTTTCATTGTCACTTTGTTCCTCTTTTTTAGTTACTTGCTGCACTTTCATTACTATCCTCTTGCTCAACATGAAAACCACTCTCTTCTTTGTCTTTACCATCTTCTTGTCTCTTATCTTGCTACCTTTAGTGTCGTTGCCTTGGTTTTGGAGTTTATCATCAACCTTTGCATCTGCTTTACTTTGGCCTTGTACTCCATTGATGTTGTCTCGGTGGCATTCTTTTATCATTGTCTCCTCAATAAAACCCTATTTGTGCCTTGTTGGTTTCCTCTTCTTGATATTATATTTATTTATTTTCACCTTATTTTTTCTTCATGTTCAATATTTTCATCCATACTATCACTACTTTGTATATCTTAGAACATAATGGTTTTTTGGCTTGGTGAGAGCTTTAGGTTTAGGGAGGACATATGTGTGATGTGAGGGTAGATTTTTAGCAAATGAGGGCAAGATGAAGTGGGCTTAGGATAGTTTCAGTTTTCTTAGAAGGAGGGTTGTTGGTACTGAGTGTCTTTAAGCTAATGACAACTTCAAAATGGTATTTCTTGCCCTAGAAGGTCAAATGCTTGATTGGCATGAAGATTAGGGTTTGACCAAGCCTTTAGGTTTTCAAACTTCTCTTTTGATTATGCATGTAAGAGAAAAACTTGGAAAGGTGAGAAGAGAGGCCACTAACCTTGTTTAACCCTTTACAAGATCTTGGAGGAAAAAAATTGAATTTTGGCCACTTTCTGAGAAAATTTCACCAATTAAGCTCTATGGCGCAGCACCTACCTAGGTGCATAGCACCTAGCTCTAGGTGCATAGCGTAGTGTGATTCAACACTGCACCTTCCTCCTCTATGCATAGTGCTGGGCTCCAGGTGCGTAGCGTCCATTTGCAGAGGACATTTGGATCCCTTCCCGGTGTCGGAATGAGCTCTGTGATAGCGCATTGGAAATCTTGTGGAGTATACTTTGAAAAAAAAAAATTGCATTTGGTGTCCATTTACCCGTTAAAAAAAAAAATCTCCCAACACTGGTCAAAAAGTGTTGAATAATGGTGCAGAAATGCAGTGTTGGTGTAGAAATGTAGAGTGCTGGTGCAAACCACTTTTGGATGCCTTCCTAAATTTAAAATTGAGCTCATGATAGATAATTGGAAATATATTTAAGTCTAGTTGTCTTTTGATTCATCAAGCAAGTCATTTGGACACTCCAGCTGTGACAAAACTTGATTTTCCCAAGGTTACTCCAGCAGTGCATAAATTCTCCAGTGACACCTTTATTTTTGACATTTATACCAAACCATGATACCTGTGTAAAAAATGAAGGAATTTTTTCTTGTTGGCCATATTATGGACAAAAACCTTTCTCACGTTTTCCAAATTCATCTCTGTTTCGCCAGAAACACATTTTTGAGAAAAACTGGCCCTAGGTGTGACACATTGCATGTCTCTTGGAATGAATTGTTGGAAAATGATGGAGGCATGATGTTTATGAGCTAGTATAGAATTATTCTTGCTGAAATGATCTATCAAATGAATCCTTTTCTCTTGTGCCTCCTTTTCATATCAAACCCTAGCTTAGTTGGAAGAGGAAATTAGATTTTGGTGAGAGGATTTAGGACTGCCTTGCAGAGGGAGGGGAATGAAGGGGTTAAGGGTTGTCTAAATTCTTGGGGAGCTTTTTGGGGATAGGGATAGATGTTATGGAGTAGGCAAAAATGGAATTGAAGGAATTGAGTGAGGGTAAGTGATCCAAAAGGTCAAAACACAGGCCTAGTCTTAGAAAGTGTCAGTTTGTGGTAATAAACTAGGTTTTGTAGAAAAATGATGATTTTGAGGGATAGGAGTGATGGGAAGTGTTTATGGAGGTATTTTAAGGATAGGAGGAGGTGTAAGAGAATAAAGATATAAGAATTGTTGATTATTTAATCATGGAGGTCATGAAACCAAGAAAAATGCCCTTAAAAACCCTAGATAGGCAATGGAGGAGTTTAGGCAAAATAAAAATAGAGGATTGGGGCCAAAGGTGGTGAAACATAGTGAAAATGAGTGGCATGAGCCCATGATGGGTCTTCTAGGATGCCTGAGCTAACCTTGGCATGACGGAATGATGAAATAGTGAAAAATTTATCCTAAGGATAATGAAGGCCATGATATTTCTAGAACTCACAATGTTCATGAACTTTGTTTCTAGAAATCTAGAAATGATACTTAGTCATCTTTAGATAGTGAAAATTATGGATGACTAACAGATCATAGAGTTTAAAAGTATGTTTGTGGTTATCTCTAGTGTTCTTTGAACATTAAATAAAAATCTCACAACTTAGAGAATTACTAGAGTGCTAACACCCCATACATACCAAATACTTATTTATTGAAGAGGATGATGAAAGACAAGGGATTTACTGCTAATTATAGATCAACTCTAATATTGTATTCTTAGAAAAGCTACAAATCCTTTATATACAAGGTCTACACAACACCCTTTCCTTTGAACTCATACAGTCCATGTATTGAACATGGACATTATATCTCATATTGAGGTAACAACCTTTACAGGCTTCAACCAACCCTTTCTATATGTTACACCCATTCCTTAAAGAAGTATGGCATTAACCATGAAGGACAAACATTCATAAGGAGAAACATAATAACTGAAATCATCATATAGAAGTAGCCAACCTGTACCAAGGTTATTTTCCTTGCAATAATCATACCATCATGACTGTCACATCTCAATGAATATATACATATATGTACATTTACCTTAGCTTAGAATAATTTTGTGTTATTTAGGCTACAACAATACATGGATTTCCCACATCCCTCATATCACAAGAAAATTCACATGCAAACTGATTCCTATTGGAAAGATTGAAAGAGGGGGTGAATCAGTATTCCTTTCAGTCAATATTATTATTAATCTTTAGAGCATTAGTTAATCTTCAATTATTATCAGTGTTTGTACAATGATAGTAGTAAGCAAAAGGAACACAACTGCACATAGTTTTTAAGGTGGAAACCCTCTCTAGGACAAAAACCACCTAAATGATTTTCTAATAATTATTTAATATTCAACTCCAATTGAAAATAAAGCTCCAACTTCCTAGAATATAGAAAATCATTCTTCTCCAGCTCCCACTAGATGGATGCTCCAATGTCCAAGATTCTTCAATAGTCAACTAAACGGATGCCCCAACACCCATTGAGATACAACTAACCCTAGCACCACCCTACCACCCTGAATTTGTCACAGGATTGAACTTGTTGGTGACTTCATGCACCAGCCTAGCACTAGCCTGCCATGCTATAGAAGAATAAAATATGAATGGACACCCATAGCAGGGAAAATGGTACAATTTACAATGATATAGAATGATGTAGAAGAATAAGGCACACTATACCATAACCCCAACTATGACACAACCACATAATGATGATCCTAGACCTCCCAACACCACCTCTTCAACTCTTGGTAGATATACACTCTTACAATTTTTACAATGAGGCATTTACAATGACTTAGTACAATGATACCTTTATAATGATTGCATGCAATGCTACCCACTTGAAGACTTCATGTGGTGAAATTATTGTTGTTGTTTTTCACCTTGATTGCTACTCTTTTCATGCTACCCTCTATTGTACCATGATTTTCTTTTCTACCCTATAATTTCTGGTCCTTTGCATCCCTTCACAACACATGATGCAGCTTTGTCTTACCTTCTAGGAGCTTGATATTGAATCTAGTGTATCTCTGCTATTTTAGATCCCCAATATGTGATTTTTTGTCCTGTAGTATTCCTCTAAGTCTTCTTTTCAATGCGACAGGTATGACCGAATTTGGATTCTTCAAGGGAGAGTTATTTCCAATTTCTCACAATTCCCTAATTATGGACTGGTTCAGGAGAGCGAAATTGTATGGTGTGCCACGTGTCATTGTTTCTTCATTCGGCTCTAAAATTGATATAGCGAAAACTACAATACGTTTTTTATCCTCCAATTTTTACATAATTCCAATCCAATACTCATAGAGAGAGTTATGACGATTTTCGCAAGGTCACTTCTTTGCGATGAAGTTCAGGAGCCTGCAAAAAAACTGACTTCCACAGATCATATCTCTGAAAATATTGCACACCTTGATCTGGAATATTTACAGGAGATTCCTGAACATTTTAGCTTTGCCACATAAGCGTTTCAACTTCTAAACCTTCGTAGAAAAACAATTATAGCGCAAATTTCATGATGACCTATTTCAGGCGGCAAAATCCTTGCATGAGGAGGATATGAGGATAATAATTTATATAAATTATTAGTTTGAGAGAGTCTTCAACAATTAAATGTGGGAGTGATTTTAGGAGCTTATAAATTATTAATTATTGACTTTTCAATGACCCATGTGACAACCCCATGGGTTTTTAGCCCACTAACTAGGGTTACAAACTTCAAACATGAATATCTCCCAAGCTATGATGAATTACATGGTGTGCCATATATCAACGTAAACATATGAACAAGTGGAAACGATAAAAAATATTCTTGACCCAGGATATAGTAACTTGGTAGGTCAAAATTACCATGCAAGATCAGGGTATCCCCTTGTGCTTCTTGGGTTGACATCAATGAAAACCACTGATCAACAATATCCACCTTTGATATTGATGGGAACACAAGTACTCCCCCTATGATCATGACACCTCTTCCTACAACATTCTCTCCCCTTTGACATCAATGGAAAAGGGTCACTCCCACTGACACACAACCATCCTTTGGACCTGTACACACTTCCACTCCACCTTTATATTCTAAATAAGGAAAATCTAATGAGAACTTGGGAGACTCCCAAGCTTCTGGCAAAGATATTTAAATTCTTCATGAGTACTCTTATGATAATAAACACTTCCTGCCCAATCTGCATCTATAAAGGCTTAAATAATGATATTGTTATGCTTGGGATACCACAAGCCATATTTTGTTCTTCCCTTTAGATATCGAAGAATTCTTTTGACGACAATAATATGTGATTCTTTTGGTGCTACTTGGAATCTTGCTACTTATACAACTACTTGCATACCATCTGGTCAGGAGGCTGTTACATATAGAGGACTACCAATCATAGATATGTACAACATCTGATCCAGATACTTAGATGAGTCATCGATGCTTAATTTGCAACCTGTTACCATCGGAGTAAGGACGGGTTTGCAGTCTTCCATTTTTAATTTCTTGAGCATTTCTTTGATGTACTTGTCTTGACATATAAATATTCCTTACTCTTGGTGAGATATTTGAAGCCCTAAAAAGTACGTTAGCTCACCATGTAAAGACATCTCTAACTCACTTTTCATCTTTGTAGAAAAGTTCTTACTTAGTCAATCATAATTTCTACCAAATATTATATCATCCTCTTTAGCTAGTAGATGTGCTTTAGTTGCTTCATCCAGAACATATATGTCGTTTGGAGCTCAACTTGCTGTAGCCACAATTTCATCATACCTTCCTTTCATGATTTCACATTTTGTGGAGTTGAATAGTATTATGTTTCCTTGATCACACATTTTTCCAACACCGTGCAGAATGTGATTCATGTTTTCAACCAATAGAACATTCTTGGCTAGAGCATATTTTCTTTCGAGAGTGATGGTACCTGATCCTATAACATTTGAAGATCCATAATTTCCAAAGGACACGGTTCCATTCTCCTTCTCTTTTAGAGATACAAATTTCTTTCTATCTCCAGTCATATGGGTTGAGAAACCACTATCAACATACCACACATGTTTGTTGTTTTCATCCTTGAGAGCGAGAGCACAATTATTAGTCTTGTTCTTCTTCTTCCATGTTCATTCGCTCTGTGGCTTCAAAGATTCTTCTGGAGGATTTTCAAGTATGCAGTATCTGGCTATGTGTTCAAAGTTTCTACATTTGTAACATTCAATATTATTTAATAAATTTTCAAATATATTTATGTTTTGTTGAGCCCTGGGAGATTCATATTTGACATATCTCCTAGAATTGTATTATTTCATAGGGTACGTGCGACATTCTACAGCTTTATGACAAAATTTTCCACATGAATAACAATAGGCATAAAAAATATGTCGGTACCTAGATTCAAATCTTCGTCGAGGAATTATCTTCCAAGGCTGTTCTTGTGAATCTTGTCCAATGAAGTCTACATGAAAGTAAGATCTCATAGGTTCATTTTATTTTTTTGTAGAAGGTCCTGCTTCTTCTTCTTTGTAACCGAGGCTAGTACTGTTGTTGTAATATTGTTGATTTTTGATGAGTGCTTCTAATGCCCCTGCATTGTTGGCATAGTTTTGGACATGTTTTCCCTTCTTCACTTCATTATGTAGTGAGACTACTTCGGCTTCTAATGCTTCCCTTTCTTGGTTGCTTTCTTCCCACTTCTTTTGAAGCAACTCTTCAATACATTTTTGTTCTTCAACTTCAATTTTGAGACCTTGAAATTTTTCTGCAAGAGTATTGGAATAGATCCTCTCAGCCTTGGGCTCTTTTATAAGATCGATTCCCTCCTTAGAAAATTCTTCTATGGTCAACCATTTTTCTTCGTTGTTTGATACCTCTTGTTTAATGTGCTTGGCCATAAACAATACTCTCTCATTGGCTTCTTCTTCACTATCATTATCTTCATTAGATGATGAGATGCCTTCTTTATAGATAAAGTTCCTTTTGAATCCTTTTTTTGAGTTTCCATCACTTTTGTTCGGACATTTTGCTACGAAATTCCCAACCTCACCACATACAAAACATATCAATGGAAGTTTACCCTTTAATTTTTCCTTACCAATTTTTAGTTTTCTCATAAAGTACGAATATTCTCCATCTGAAAGACCTTCTTCATCATCTTCCTTTTCTTCACACTTGCAGGTGCAGGTCTATGCCTTTGAAGGTTGTTTCTCCTTATTGGCTTTCTTATATGCAGCGAACACAATTTATAGATGCGAAGTACCCTCTTCTTCATCAAGTATCATTTCATATTATATGAGAACTCCATGTAACTCCTCTTTGTTGATTTTGTCCAGATTTGCACTATATTCTAAGACTGATACCTTTGGGTTGAATCTCCCTAGTAATGTTCTAAGAATATTTCATATAATAGTATTCTCATCAACAAGCTCTTAAAATCCTTCCAAAGTGTTAGTTATTTCATCAACGTGTTGGAAGTATGCATTAATGTTGTTATCTTCTTTCATTCTGAGATGCTCAAATTTTGCTCTGTAGATTTGAAGCTTTGATTCTTTGAAATTTGAGTCACCTCCATATATATTATGATGCTTGTCCCATACATTTTTGGTGGTTTTACAACCCAAAACCTTATGATAAGAAGATTCAATAAGTCCACTGATAGTAATATTTTTTGCTTTTGCATCATTTACCAAATTATTCTTACCTTTTTCATCCGCAGTTGATGTAAATCCATTTTGAATATTTTCCCATACTTTATAACCCTGTAGCAAGAGATAGACCTCCATTCTTCCTTTCCAGAGTGCATAATTTTTTTCATTGGAAAGAGGTACACCATTCTTGGTATGGTCCATGAACCCCTTCCAGCTGTTAAACTACTATTGAAAGAACCAATATCTAATACCAATTGTTGGAAATAATGAGGGGGGGTGAATCAATATTATTTTAAATTAGTATTATTGTTAAAATTTCAGAGCATTAGTTAATCTTCAATTATTATCGGTGTTTGTACAATGATAGCAGTAAACAAAAGGAACACAACTACACAAATTTTTTAAGGTGGAAACTCTCTCGGGGACAAAAACAACCTAAATTATTTTTTAATAACTCTTTAATATCCAACTCTAATTTCAAATAAAGCTCCAACTTCATAGAATCTAGAAAATCATTCTTCTCCAGCTCCCACTGGATGGACACTCCAATGCCCAAGATTATTCAGTAGTCAACTAAAAGGATGTGCCAACACCCAATGAGCTACAACTCACCTTAGCACCACCCTACCACCATAAATTTTTCACAGGCTTGAATCTGTTGGTGGCTTCATGCACCAGCCTAGCACCACCCTACCACCCTATAAAAGAATAAAAGAAGAATGGACTCCCATACCAGGGAAAATGGTCCACTTTACAATGATATAGAATGATGTAGAAGAAGACGACACACTACACCATAACCCCAACAATGAAACAACCATCTAATGATGATCCTAGACCTACCAACACTACCTCTTCAAATCTTGGAAGATAGACACTTGTACAATATTTACAATGATGCGTTTACAATGAATCAGTACAATCATACCTTTATAATGACGGTATGCAATGTTGCCCACTTGAAGACTTCATGTGGTGAACTTCATGTTGTTTTTCTACACCTTTATTACAGATCTTGTCATGATACCCTCTGCTGCACCTTGCTTTTCTTTTATGCCCTAGAAAGTCTGGTCCTTTGCAGCCCTTGACAGCACATGATCTAGCTTTTTTTTTCCTTCTAGGAGCTCTATATTGAATATAGAGTATCTATGTTATTTCAAATCCCCAATATGTGATTTTTGGTCTTGTAATATTCCTCTGAGTCTTCTTTCCAATGCCACAGTTTTGACTCCATTTAGATTCTTCAAGGGAGAGTTATGCCCAATATCTCACAATGCCCTAATTATGGACTAGTTTAGAAGACTGAACTTGTATGGTGTGCCTCGTATTATTGTTTCTTAATTCAGATCTAACATTGATATAGCGAAAGTTATAGTCTGTGCACTATCTTTCACTTTTGACAGAATTCAAATTCGATACTTAGAGAGAGAGTTATGATGATTTTCCGAAGGTCACTTCTTTGAAATGAACTTCACAAGCCTGCAAAAACACTGACTTACACAGATCATATCTCCATGAATATTGGGCACCTTTATCTGAAATTTTTATAGGAGCTTCCATAGGATTTCAACTTCGCCACATAAAAATTATGGTTTCTGAACTTTCGTAGAAAAAACATAATAACACAAATTCCATGATGACCTATTTCAGGTGGAAAAATCCTTGCATGAGGAGGATATGAGGATTGCAATTTATTTAAATGCTTAGGTTAAGAGGGTCTTCAAAAAGTGAACATGGGAGGTGTTATCAAAAAAATCATACCTGATTGCTTGCTAATCAGACAACTTCAGTGTAGCTATTTCAAACCAATATTGTGACTGAGGCTTAGCCTCCTCAATCTGAGAGGGCTCTCTCAAGGGTTAATGATATTGAATAAATATATAGATAGATGGCTAACTCTATTGTTTGTGTCTTGATTTTTTATGTTTATAGGTTGAAAAAATAAAGGCTTGCTACCATTGGGCTATAGAGTCAGTAATAGGGATAAAGTTAACAATGGCTCTCCTTGTGGAAGCTAAGGCTTGTATATATTTCAATGAAAGAGTAACACATTCAGGAAAATCCCAATAACTTGAAGTTCAAAGGAAGTCAAAGCATGTAATGAATGAATTCTGAGTAATGAGACATCAAGGCTATGGAAGAAAAAATTTTCAAAGGTAGGACATAAAACTCATTGAAATACACTAAGAATCTCAAGTGAAGAAAAATTATATTCTTACTATATATATCGGTCAATCCAAATCTTTACAAAAGTAGTATGCTTAGATAACATTATTTTGAGCTTCTTAGCTGTTATAAATTGAATTAACACATGCCAAGCCTCCTCCTTAAGCTCCAGCTGTCCAATAACATCTCCAAACTATTCAAATGGGTTGTAATATCTTGCTTTACGAAAACACAACATTTTTGTAACACCCTTTGTAATGTTTCCATTTCAACCTTTATTCTTCAAGAGCTTAACTCTTTCCACCTGTATCATTTCAATCATATTTTAACACATCTTGTACAAAAATTTCACCTTCTAACGCATTATTCAACCCCTTGAAAACTGATCAAAAAGAGTAGAAAAGGCAGCTACAACAGTTTTGTAGTGCTTTTCTGCTTTTTTACACTAAATGCGGTACGGAACTACTGAGTATGCAATTTTTTCATAAATTTTTCCAAGTGAAAAGTGTTATTGCCAAAAAAATAAAAACATAACATTTCTTCAGTATTTAAAATTCATACAAACTATAAACCCACTTCATTCTAACTTTCTTGAGGCATTCATTCTTCATTTGCAATACATCCTTGCAGATTTTTCCTGTTTTTTCCTGAAAAATATGTCTTGGAACAGAGCCTATATCTCCTAATCCCTGATGTAGTTTTAGAAAGAGAAGGAGGTTTTTCTAGGCCATTATGTCCCGAATAAAAATGTTTCTTGGGTTTTTGAAACACATCTCCTGCTGTCCCAAAACTGCATTCGAAAAACATGTGTAAAACAGGAAACTCTGTTTCTGAAAATAGGGCTTCAATGAAATCATTGTATCTCTCAACTGATAATGCTTGGGAGAAAATTGAGATATTTTTTTGTAGATGTATTTGTGATGAAGACAAACCTCTTTTATAATTCCAATTTTTTTTTTAATTTGGCCAGAAACAGAACTTGATGTTGACTGCTAAACAGTCATGTACATGACAGTTTCGTAACAGTAGTTTCGTATCGCATTTTAATTTATCAATTTATGCCACCTCCTAATGAATTTGAAGAAACTGAGAGAGGTTGCTGTATTTAGTTATGTTATTAATAAAAACCTTTTTCATATTTCCAAAATTAGTTTTCAATTTCTCAGACACCACCTTTGAAGTTGACTTCTCAAAATCAGAAAAGCCCTGCCTGTATATTGTAACGTCGGAGTCCTATAATATTCTCCCATCAATCTTGACTATTCAACTTCTTCCTGTACCTGAGGATTGTAGCAAGAATTTTCCAATATTTCCTCTTTCCATTTGAAATTATTCTCATACTCTCGATGACCAAAAGACTGATAAGTCTACTGCAAATTTTCATCAAACTCAGACAATGTAACATGATTATCATAAATAAACTCCTGCTGGGTTTCATTTTCATCCAAGAGAGAATATATCCTTTCTTCTTTGTGATGAAAGGAATTTTCATGAAGGGCATCTAACATTTCTTCATCCATGAACTCATCATCTTCATAACAATTCTCCAAATATTCAATAAAACTCACACAGTATTTACAACAATCTTTGACCAGCAATAAGGAGGGATGACACTCTTCATACATCTCATAAAATGCAACATGGAAATTAGTAAGAAAATATAATGAACCATTTGAAAAGCTTTCATACCAAGACCATGCTTTTCCTTCCAAAGTGGCCATAAACATCTTCATGAGAAAATCCTCAGGGAACTGAACCTTAAGACTGTGTAAATTCATATCGACTCAAACCAAATGAAGAGCATCATTGTCTTTCTTTTCATCTTTAAATATAGGAATATTAGTTAACCATTCGACCTTTGGCATAGGATTTGGAAAACTAGGGATATGAGACTGATTCATAGGGGCATACCTGACATTTATTCTTGCAATGAAAGTCATCTTGAAACTTCATCAATATATTGATCTTCAAGCAGTGGAGTCACCTTCCAATTTTTATTTGATGTGTGGAGTCTCCAGAGTAGAAAGACGGGGAATATGTTCCTAAGTGTGTGCTGCTCTCAAACCTTAGAACTAAAACTTTGTCATTCTTCCCAGGGAGACTTTACACATTTTGTCCTTGGTAATTGCACCAAAATGTTATCACCAAAATCTTACCTAATTGGCTGTTGATCAGAAAACTTCAGCGTAAATATTTCAAACCAATCTTGTGACTGAGGCTTAGCCTCCTCAATATGAGAGGGCTCTCTCAAGGGTTAATGACATTGAATAAAGATGTAGATAGATGGATAACTCTATTATTTGTGTCTTGATTTTGTATGTTTGCAGGTTGAAGAGATGAAGGCTTGCAACCATTGGGCTATAGAGTCAATGACAGGGATAAAGATAATAATGGTTGTCCTTGTGGAAGTTGAGGCTTGTATATATTTCAATTAAAGAGAAACACATTCAGGAAAATCTCAATAACTTGAAGTTCAAAGGAAGTCAAAGCATGTAATACATGAATTCTGAGTAATGAGACATCAAGCCTATGGAAGAAAAAAATTTCAAAGGTAGGACATAAAGCTCATTGAAACACGCTAAGAATATGAGGTGAAGAAAATTTATATTGTTACTATATATATCAGTCAATCCAAAGCTTTACAAAAGTAATCTGCTAAGATAACATTTTCCAACCCTTTTGATTGAAAATAATATCATCAAGTATACATTGGGCTTATGGAGTCAAAAGAGTTTAGTAAATCAGTGAATCTAATTGAGATGGAAGTTGAGGCATATCAGAGTTTTTAGTCATAGATCACACACACATGAACAAGTAAAAACACAGTCATTTCACCTATAAAGGAAGTAAGAGCATCTAAAGAAGAGTTCTGAGTAATATAGATGAACACCACTACAAATAAGATGTATAAGAAACAATGATAGAACAAGAAAACACTAAAAACCCCTTCTAAATCTCATGTTGGTCAAGTATAAGCTCTCTGTATTAGTTGAAATAGTCTTTTTACAATAAGCACCAGTCTTGCGAAAAATGTCCAACCCTTTACAAATTGGACCTCTTAGTCCTTTATAGCCCCTTTACAACATGAGATAATATTACCTTGTGCTAGATAAATCGAATTCCTGACTCTTGACACCTTGCATAACCATATGACATGGTATTTATTACGAAAAGACGACTAATCTACTAAACAGTCCTATTACAAATAGGATTCAAACTCCTTAATCACTTATCTATAACAAACTTATCTTAATTAAATTACATCATTTTCCAAATGTATTAACACATGGTAAAATCTAGATGATAGGCTTCAAATATTTATGACCATAATGATGACCTCCATCAGAGTAGGAAACATTCCCTTGTTTTCTAGGCATAGGGTCCTTTGCAATCTTGGAACATTCTGACCACCATGAACTTCATTATTTCGAGCTCCTTAGCTATTAGAAATTGAATTAACACATGCCAAACCTCCTCCTTAAGCTCCAGTTGTCCAAGACCATTTCCAAACTATACAAATGGGCTGTAATATCTTGTTCTAGGAAAACACAGTAGTTTCATACCACCCTTTGTAATGTTGCCATTTCAACCTTTATTCTTCAAGAACTTAACTCTTTCCACTTGTATCATTTCAATCATATTTTAACACATCTTGTACAATCATTTTAGCTCCTAACTCGTTCTTCAACCCCTTGAAAACTAATCAAAAAGAGCAGAAAAGGCAGCTACAACAGTTTTGTAGTGCTCTTGTACTTTTTTACACTAAATGCGCTACAAAGTTGCTGAGTATGTTCTTTTTTCATAAATTTTTCCCAGTGAAAAGTGTTATTTCCCCAAAACTCAAAAAATAACCTTTTGTGAGTATTTATAATTCATACAAACTGTAAACCCACTTCATTCTAACTTTGTTAAGGAATTCATTCTTCATTTGCAATACATCCTTTCATATTTTTCCTGTTTTTTCCTGAACAATAGGTCTTGGAAAAGAGCCTATATCTCCTAATACCTGATGTATTTTGAGAAAATGAAGGTGGTTGTTTTAGGAAATTATGTCATGAATAAAAAAATATCTTTGTTTTTTGAAACAGATCTCCTGTTGTCCAGAAACGACATTTGAAAAATATGTGTAAAACAGGAAAACTTTGTTTCTGAAAATAGGGCTTCAATGAAATCCTTTTATCTCTCAAATGATAACACCTATGAGAAAATTGAGAGAAGATTTTGTAGCCGGGGTTGTGATGAAGAGAAACCTCATTCATAATTCCAAAAAAACTTTTTCATTTGGCCAGAAACTAAACTTGAAGTTGACTGCTAAACAGTCATGTACAGGACAGTTTCGTAACAACACTTTCATAGGGCACTTTAATTTATCAATTTATGCCACCTCCTAATGAATTTGAAGAAAATGAGAGGTTTTTGTAGTTAGTTCTGTTATGAAGAAAAAACTCTTTCAGATTTCCAAAATTCATTTTTAGTTTCTCAAAAACCACATTTTAAGTTGAGTTCTCAAAATCAGAAAAAACATATTTTTGTTGTTTGTGCTACGAAACTATCAGCACTTTCATATTGCAAAGTGACTTTTTTGAACTAGTGGCATTACGAAAGCGATGCTTCTTGGCTAATTGGCCAGTTTTGACATGAAACATTTAGGAAATGACCCACAAATGAAAATGATGGATATTTGACATGAAGGGACTTCAAAGGAGACTTTATCATAACCTAAGGATAGGCTTTAAAATATAAAAATCTAAAACCTACCCTTGGTAAAATCCTAAATTGAATCCTACAACCATATTTAGACTCATGAACCTATTTGACCTTGACAACATGATGTTTGAATTTTTTGAGTGATAATGGGAGGGATTTTAGGAGCTTAAAAATTATTAATTATTGACTTTTCAATGACCCATGTGACAACCCCATGGGGTTTTAGCCCACTAACTGGGGTTACAAAATTCAAACATGAATATCTCTCAAACCATGAAGAATCACATGGCGTGTGATATATCAACGGAAACATCTCGAAAAGTAGAAACCACAAAAAATTTTCTTGACCCACAATATAGTAATTTGGTAGGTCAAAATTACCATGCGAGATCAGGGTAGGCCCTGGTGCTTCTTGGGTTGACATCAATGAAAACCAATGATCAACAATTCCAAGTGTGTAATAATACACCATTTAGCCAATAATGGTGGCATGCTACAAATAACCATACTCACCACCATGTAGGTGCTTATGCAAAATCAAAGAAAATTACTTTAAACCTCTAAGATGGAAGCTAGCAAGCTCATTATTTTCCAAGGAATTTATCAAAAAATCATGTTGATCACCATTATAGATAATGTGAAATCCAAATAAGGTTCTATGAATATGATAAAATCATACACTCATTTAGTTATTACACTTGTATTTGTGCTCCACTCACTTCAAGGCATCAAATCATTGACCATTTTTCTTTGACTTTCATTTATAATAGAGCCCATTAGGTCCAAGTGTTGAAACTAGAATCACTAATAACACTCTGTAAACATACACCCTTACCCTTGGGGATGTGCTCACTAAGATAACCAACTTCCCTGGTACAATTATAGAAAAGGGGTAATAATTGTCTTTTCTTTGAATTTTGTAGAGTTTTGAAAACTGAATTTAGATGTCATCATCACAATGTCTCAGTGATACTTTTATAGTGATATATATGTGGTCCCAATTAGGCTTCATGAGTCCAAATATTGTCTTTTAAAGCACTATTAGTTTAAAAATATAAACTCTCTTTTCTTGCCACATGGCACCCACGCGGTCCCCATATAGCATGCATTGTTACCTTACTCTTTTTTCTAATATGCATATATTCTTGGTCAACTTTTAAGTAAAGCCCTCAAAGTTTAATGACATTGATTACTATAAGCCTCTCTATTCAGGGCCAACAACAACAAATCATCTCATAAAATTTATTTTTAGATGCAATAGTATAATCAACATCTTCAACCATGTCCTCACTATCTGAGTTGCATAACTTAGTGAGGAAATCCGCATCATATGAAATTTTCACTAATGCTTGATAAGTCAATATAGGCTCTAGTATCATAGTATCAATATATGTGCCACATTATTCAATTTCTTTACAATAGGGGTATACCCCATATAGACAGAATACGTATTTATGAAGAGGATGATTAAACACAAGGGACTTCCTGCTAATTCAATATAAACTCTAATATTGTAGTCTCATTATTAGAAGAGCTACAAATCTTTATATAAAATGTCTATACAAGACCCTTTCATTTGAGATCATGTAGTCCAAGTATTGTAAATGGATGCTCTATCTCATATTGAGGTAATAACCTTTTCAAGATTCAACCATTCCTTTCCATATGTTGCACCCATTCCTTAAAGAAGGAAGGCATTAACCATGAAGGAAAAAACATTCATAAGGAGAAACATAATAACCCAAATCATCATATAAAATTATCTAGCCTCCACCAATGTTATTTTCCATATAAAATCATACCATGGGACTCTCACATCCCAATCAATATATACATATATGTACATTTACCTTAGCTTAGAAACAAGCCATGTTATTCAAGCTACATCGATACATGTATTTCCCTACATCCCTCATATCACAGGAACATTCACATGAACACTTATTCCAAGTGTGTAATAATACACCATTTAACCAATATTGGTGTCACGCTACAAATAACCATACTCACCACCATGGAGGTAATTTTACAAATTCAAAGAAAATGACTCCAAGCATCCAAAATGCAACCTAGTAAGCTGATGATTTTCCAAGGAATGTATCAAAATAACATGTTTATCACTATTATATTTAATATGCAATCCCAATCAAATGATATGGGTAGGATAAAAACATACTCACATTCAATTACTATACTCAGATTTGTGCTCCACTCACTTCAAGAGGTCCAAGCATTGAACATTTTTCTTTGACTTTTATTTATGAAATATCCCATTAGGTCCTAGTGTTGAACTTAGAAGCACTAATATCACTTTGTAAACATACCCCCATAACCTTGGGGATGTGCTCACTATTCCAACCCTACTTCCCTAGTACAATTAGAGAAAAGGGGAAATAATTTTTTTCTTTCAATTTTGTAGAGTTTCCAAAACTCGATTTATATGTGATCATTGCATTATCTTAGTGATACTTTTTCTAGTGATATAAATTTTTCCCAAAACATGCTTCATGAGTTCAAATATGATCTTTTAAGGTGTTATTAGTTTAGAAATATAAAATCTCTTTTCTCGCCACATGGCACCCACGTGGTCCCCATGTAGCATGCCTTGTTACCTTACTCATTTTTTGGATATCCATATATTCCTGGTCAAATTTTAATTCAAACCCTCAAAATCACCACTAAACCACCACAACCAAGACTTGGAACAAAGTTTAAAATGGGCTAGTCCTAACCTTCATCAGAGGATATCATATATATATCCAATCAAAGAAGGGGGCTTATCCTTAATACAACCATTGGCTCAAGCCTTTCCCACTAGCCACTGAAGCCAACATGCATATATATATAGGCACGACCCAACTCGACATGCCACCATAAATTAATTTTGTCCTCTCACACAATACGACCAACTTGAAGACCTTCATCCTTGACCCTTCAATTCTTATGAGATCCTTTTATCAACAGGGACATGTCATCTTGTTCCATTGGTTGCATTAATCAATCATTCTAGCTCCATGTCATTTCCCTCTACATGTCACCCGTGTGATGAGTCATCCGAACTCTTCCATCACCGATGTACAAGGGGATATATTTGAGGAATATACTTTGGGATGGAAAATTTCTTGTTAACTGCAGCTCCAATCTATGTGGGCCATGTCTTAGTCCTTTCAATGTTGTTCATATTTCTCCACATGGTTTGATATGTCCTCTTGTTTTCCAAGGAATATCATCTAACTTATCCCAATCTCCTCCATGTCACCGAAACCTCCATGTTGTCTTCATCCTTATCATTGCGACCAATAATAGGCAACCAAAGCCAATCCTCACTTGAAGTTTTCACCCATGATCCATATTCCAAAGATTGAGGTGATATTTTATCAAGGGATCACACTCCAACGAATAGCTAGAATAGAGACTCTAAATGTTGTCCCACCTCCACCCACCAAATACTTAGTAGTCAACAAAAACATAGGGAGTCCAAGGGCCTATACCCTCCACCCTTCAATTGTTCAACAAACAATAAATCCCAAGGAATCCATACATTGTTTATGTACCCTACGATGTCAAGGGAATCCATATATACATATCTCCACTCTTCACACTAAATCATAGTGGCTCCACCCATAGATCCACCAACCGCCAAGTATCATTTGTAATAAGGGAATCACACTCCTTTTGCATTACATATTTCCATTCATTATATTTAAAAACTTATTGAAAAGAATAAGGTTCACTAGCACCAAAATATTTATACCCACAATCATGAGAATAGTGACATGAATTTGATGCACTCCCTTCTATTTTTACTGTAGAAGAACTCCCTATATCAAATTAATCAAATTTCCTTGGAAACATTCTAATACAAGTGTATCTACACAGAGTCTATTGAAGTGGTTGCTGAAGTGGCTATGGTGGTTTCTCTTCCTGATGAACGGGTTCTTTGCGAACACTTCCTAACCTTATAGAAATAATACCATCAAATGTTTAACTACCAGAAACATCTTCATCATTGAGAGGAAGACTTATTGAAGGAAAATCTAGAGACTGGTCTAGCATAAAATGATTTAGAATAGGAATCCCCCCTTCAGGATGTGGAATATCATTATTAGATTCATAATAAAATTTCTTGGATGTAAATTTATCGAGATAAATGATTTTTCTATCAATAGTGTAGGCGTCATTATCATATTAAAGAAAAATGACATCTCTAGACAGAACAGATTTTTTTATTTTCTTCATCATACAATTTGTATGCTTTAGAGGTGTCAGAATGCCTTATCCCATCTTCCATAGACTGAGATAAAATAACTATTAATGGGGTCGGAGCCCTTCAGAGGCACCCTATGAATAAATGGATTGACTTCTTGGAATGGTGGTAAACGGTTGGGAAATTATCTTTCTTCATAGGATGTATTCCATTCTTGAAATGGTGGAGGTTTAAAACACTAGCCGAAGTAATCTCCTCTGCCACATTGTATAGTTCAATATTGGAATTATTTTTTTAATATCAGCCTAAGATCAAAGAATAATTAGGCAAGAAAAATTCTACCTGTGTCAACTCGGATACACATTTCTCCTCCTTCTAGCAGAGATGAAAAGAGCTGAAAATTTTGGAAATATGGATGACCAGTTCAGACCTACAGATCTCTTTTAATTTTTATTTCAAGCTCAAATGGAGCAACCTTTCTTCTTAAAGAGCTTTTATACTTATCCCTTGAAATATTTTTCTCAGTTAGGTTGGATCTGGGGCTTGGGAAAAAGATATGTCAATCTGCTACTAAGCCCATCTCTTCTTGGATCTGAAAGGACTTGTGCCAAACAAAACACACTATGCATATTCATTATAAAAAGAGATAAATAGATATATGTGTTAGCCACCTATAAAATTTGTCATATCAAATGGTGGCTAAATCATTTTTGAAGCCTTCAAGAAACAAGTTTTATTGCAAGATTGTTAGTTCTTGAAGTCTTATGAAGACATCTTAGTATTTGATTAATCTTCATTGTTGTTTCCCTCTTAGTTCTGAAATCTAATGTTTTCATGAAGAAAAGACTGCGGCAAAAACTGCATTTTACCCCTCCATTCACTTCAAATTAACCTCCATGTTTATCCCCTTTTTCCCATAAAAATTCCTCTTTTTTCCATTATTTCCCTTTTTCCATTCATAAATCCCCTTTTATAAGATTTAAAGCTCCTTTTTGGACCTTACCAAAATGCTCAAATTCCTTTTAAAACCATTGAAAATCCATAAAAACCCACTTTTACATTATAGGCCTTAATCCCTTTTGGCCTCAGCCCCCAAACCACTTCCCCGCCATATACCCACGCTTGGGACAAAGAGTTAAAGTCCCGAGTGCTTATCACAATCAAAAATTTTTGATGGGCACATTTCTTTGTTTAAACAAAAAGTCCTGATGCGATGGGCTCCTTTGTATAAACCCCCGATCCCTTTGCCTCTTCACAAAAACAAAGGCCCTGCAATCGGGCACTAAACACTATAAAACCCCTCCCCGATGGAAAAATTCCCTTTTTATTTTCATAAAATACCCCACTTTTCATGTTATAAAGAAACCCATCATTCATTGGTTGAAGCCATTCCCAACCATTGATCTTAAACCAATCAATGGCATGTGCAATCTCGCATCGGAGATTTCATTGGGGGCATTTTAATATTATTTTCTCCCTCTCCGATTAGCCTCTCCCGAAGGATCCTCAACCGTTGATTTCCTCTGCTAGGTCAAGATCTGATGGCCTACATCACTCCGTCGCAAAGCCCTTTTCCCTTCTTATGACCTCCGCGGATTCATTCTCCGTTGTCGATGTGATCCTCAGATCAACGACCCTCGTTCAATCGCATCGGAGATTTCCATTGTGCCTTTCCTCTCTCCTCCCCCGATCACAAACCTTCCGATTACATCTGGGTCATCCATTCTTCTAAATCCGACGGTCCAGATGAAGCCCTCAACTTTTGTTTAAATTTCATAAATCCACTGTATAAATTTTGAAATGAAATCTTCGCCGTTGATCTCTGTAGATCAACGGCCCACACTGATCCTTTCTCCGCCTCTTGTTCTATTTCATTTAACCCTGAGATTTGATCTTCGCCGTTCATTTCTTGATCTAACGATCATGATTAAAATTTCCCCACCTCTTTTCGTCCTTGCATCTATCCTTTATCGCGCTCTCTCCATGACCGTTAGATCTAAGACCCCAGATCTGATGGCAGACACACAGTTTCACGTAAATTCATGCCCGAAGGTTAATGATTTGAAATTACATGCTGAGGGTGGTTTTGAAATGCCACACGTCGGGCTCTAAATTATATCGTGTTCAAAAAGGTTAAACCGCCTTTCCGCTTTTTTGTTGCGCGAAACCCATGGTTTCTTTGTCTGAAACTGCTTTCCCCATTTTCTACTGCATTTCATCGCGTTCTTTCCCCGCCATTCAGCTCTGCACATCAACAGATCACATTAAATATAGCCATTACATTATCTCCCTCCACCTTCATCCAAGGAACTTCATCAATCAACCACAGCCGTTAATCTTTGAGGCCGATCTCATCCGATGGCCCAGATTCCTTTCAGAAACCCTGAATTTCCTTATAATCATATTTCCTCCGCCCAAGTTTTTTTAAGCCATTTCTTTGTATTTTCCACCATTTCATTTTAATGTGGCCCTATGCTTTTTATTTTCCCTGATAAATCTCGACCGTTGATCTTTGCAGATCGACGACCCTGACTTGATCTCTTGCACCGTTTGCTCCAACCGCCTACATTTGACCCCCCGTGATCAATCTCCACCATTGGATGCTTTCATCCAACGGCTGCACTCTAAACCTAAGCCTCCAAAGCAGTTAAAAAAAATATATGCAGGATTTTCTAAATTTTCTTGTTTGTGCAGGTTTTAATAGTTTTTTTTAAGTTTTAAAAGGAAATTAAAGGCCGGGGATGACAATCCCCCAGGCCTTTATTTATCAAAGAAAATTATTTCGTAGGGTTCCATATCACGTTTTATCAGTGCCTCATGAGTGCTAACGCCACTATAAAGCCCCTGTAGCACCTACACATCAACAAGACACAATAAAGCTTAAATAAACAGAGAGTATCAGTACTAAAGATTCAGTGACAATAGAGATGAAGAATTGAAGACGGTTTACATATTTTTTGAGGGATTATGGCATAAATTGACATTCCAATGCCTAATCCATTCAATTAAACACAGTTTGAAGAACATAAGACATAATTAGGTCTAATTAAGCCTAAGACACAGAGTTAAAGCAAATTAATAGTGTTTAAAGAAGAACAAAAATATCTATCAGTCGGAGAAGCCTCCACTGACACATTAGAGGAAAATTGAATCCTCTCAGCTACCAAAAGCCACATGTAGCCTCAAATCATTCAAAAGATAGAATAGTTACTACTAGAACAGAGGATATTTGCCTCATGACAGCCGAACAGTTATTCCAAGCCAAAGAGACGTATTGTAAATTGTCAGCAGAGTTATTGCAAAGATAAATACGAGCCTTAAAGTCAACAAATTTTCTTACTGAGCTTAATTCTTAATGTAAAACAATTACTATAGAGGAAATATCTGTAATCTTATCCATTGAGCACCTCAAAGGCCGAGAAGCATTAAAACTGTATTAATTGAGTCTGTATATCTTTTCTCTCATTCCACTTCCTCATTTTCCTATAAAATCTTCTTGAGGAGCTCATTGTAAAGGTTTGGTTGCTGGTTGGTTGCAGAACTTTGAAATATACTTGTGCTCGAAATTTTCTACATGTAAATAGCGTTCAAAGGCTCTTGAAGCTCTGTTTTTAATTGAATAAGTTAGGTTGAGAAGTGAAGATGATTTTTGAACTAAAACATTGGACTTGAAGAATGTAACTGGTTTGACATCAATATACAAGCTGATTCTTGGGATCCTGGTCCATATCACTGGTGAAGTGCCTCTTTCTGTGTTATTTTTTTCCTTTCGTGTATGCCATTTTGTCCACTTATTATCTAATAAATAACAACAAGCATAGCGTTACGATTTACTATTTATAGTACCCTTCTTTGACTGATAAGCTTTATCTCAATGCTTTCCTCCAAATTGTGTATTTAAGAACGATTCAATACAGTCCAAGCAATTAGGAATGTTGGCGTTCCCTCATCCTACTGTCTAAAACTAAACATTATTATTGAATATTATTTTCATTATATGATTAGTAAACTTAGACTAGAAAAGTGATGGTTTTCCCTGTTTCTAGCTTCTTTCTTCAAAGGTAATTCTGAAAGTTTCCCTAAGAGTATGCTGAAAGCAGTTTAGATTTAAAAGTATCTTATCTAATCTTAGGCTGCACTTCGTTTTTCTTATTTGTTTTCATCCCTTCTGAAAGTAATTATGTTGATTACTGTATTGTTTGTCTGTTAAGTCAACTTTAATACAAAGTTTTCGAAAGAAATCTATGGTTAGCCCTGTCCTTTGGTTGGTTTTAGATAGTTACTTAAAAGGCTTTTCTTGTTTGGACAAACTGATAAATCCTAGTTGAAATTATTGTCTGTTTCCACCCCTTCAACACTTTTATTGTTCCATTCCATCATTTTATCTAAGAGATCTTGTGATATAGATGACTTTCCCCTTGGACCACTCTTGAAATTGTTGCACAATTAAAACCTTTTATGACTCCATAGCACAATGGACTAAAAACCAGCATCATATCTATCCTATCAGCCAAATCTTGTTCTAATTTCTTGCAACTTCACACCTTTAAAACTCTTTCATTTTAGTACTTTCCACTCAACTAAAAATCATGCTAAACCATCCAAAACCAAACAAAAACCCTTGCTATTAATAACTAGCCTAATATCATACCCTAAAAATTTAAAGATAAATCAATCTTTGCACTTATAGAGAAATCCCTCGATGGATTCAGGAGGGCTATATCCTATAATCCCAAAGTGGTTCAAGTGTTCTCTCTGCAGTTTGTATTTTCCAATCTTGCAAATTACAGGGAACTAACATTTCTGGCGACTCCACTGGGGATTTTTTGAGAAAAATTCATCCTACATACTTTTGTAACCTCGGGAAAGTTCTTGATTTAATGACATTTGTTCTATTAGCCAGTTGAGCCACCATGCATAACATTTCTGGCGACTCCGCTGGGGATTTTCTGAGCAAAATTCATCCTACATACTTTTGGAACCTCAGGAAACTTCTTGATTTAATGACATTTGTTCTGTTAGCCAGTTGAGCCACCGGGCATAACATTTATGGCGACCATACTGGGGAGTTTGAGTGTTTTTCATCCTAAGATACCTTTAAGACCTCAGATTACCCTTTGATTCAAGAAAATTTTTCAGTGAGTACAAGCAGCCCTCTTCAAGCACTACCAAAAAAATGTTAATCATGATAAAAATTGTTTGAATCAGTGACAAACTAAGGAAACCTTAGGATTCTCATAAGATATTATCAAACGTTGAAGGATCAGCTAGCTTAGCCATAAGAGTAGAATATATTTGTCTCATCACCGTAGCTAAGTGTTGAAATATATTTAGGACACTCTTAGAACCCATAAGACTAAAAAAACTTAGAAAAGCCCAAAAATATTTCAGATTGGTATTCAATAAACATGGTGGTGGACCATAAATCCTTTTACCTCCAAAAGAGCTAAAAATTTCCATCTGGTGACTCCACATTCCTAAATATACCTTAACACTCCACTGGGAAGACCCATTATCATCATAACATCATACTAACTCAATTAGAAGGCTTTAGGATTAAAGTTTTCTTATTTAAAATATCAGTTAGCCTCTTAAAGATTGTCATATTTGGTTAAAATTTTCTTGTTTACTCAGGCCTGAAAAACACAGCATAGTGGCTCCTAAAAAGATTCATACTAGAGCCTACCCTGACCTAAACCCTCCTGAGATAGTTGATAACCCTAAAATAATCCTTAGGAATTCTCCTAATATTAAATCTTCAACTGTTTTCAGATGACCCTTTAGAGCTAATTCTGTTCCGGAAGACCTTGCAGCTCTACAAAAATCACAAGTTCACTTAAGAAATCCATTTAAAACTCGGTCACTTGATGATTTAGATCAATTAGATTCAGAGTCTTCACTTTCATCCCCGGACAGAAGTGAACACCCTAGTAGCAGAGAAACTACACCACCTGATTTACATTTCCTTCACAATTTAGGTGTCTCTCATCCAAGATCAGCTCAACAGTCTATTGCTGGTACATCCACATCTGTTCTTCATACATCCACTGTCCAAACCACTTCATCCCAACCCACTTTTCCTCTTGCTAATCCACCTCTTGTAAATCCACCCCCATCTCCTATCATGGCAACATGGTATGCTCCCTTAGTCCTTCCTTTACATTTAGTGAATCTTCCACAGGAATATCAATCCAAGATACCATTGTATGATGCCAGTAATGCTACTACTACTTCACAACATGTGGATAACATGAATGACTACTTTGACAGAAATGAAATTGGTGATGAAACTACCAAACTTAGATTATTTTCTCAGATTTTAGGGGGAGAAGTAACAAAATGGTTCAAAGGCTTAATCCCTCACAGTATAAATGATCTCCACTCTTTCCATCAGGTATTCTTAAACAAATGAGAAGTGAAGAAAAACCCTCTCCAAATACTTTCTGACTACAAGAATCTCCACAGAAACACTGGGGAAAGTGTACAAACCTATTGCACTAGGTTTAATAGATTTTTTAATGCCCTTCCCCAAAATTTAAAACCTCCACAAGGCTCAGATTTAAACAATTTTCCTGAAGGATTTGATCCTGAAATGGCCTATCAGCTGAGAGAGAGAGATCCTTTAACCATTTAAGATATGCAAAAATGAGCTCTCGTAGTGGAAGTTAATTTAATGGAGAAAAGAGCAAGAATAAGGAATGAGAAGAAAGCAACATTTAGAGAGGAATCTACACCTTCCACATCTAGCTCAAAGATGGAGAGAATGATGGAGGAGATGATGAAAAAAATGAGCATCCTTGAGAGAGCACAAGCAAGTCAAAACCAAATAGCTCCTCAAGACAAAAATCAAAACCAAAATCAGAATTTTAGGAGAAACCAACCTCAGAATAGACCAAGGGAGGACAATCAACAGATCACTCCTCCTTTTCATCAAAACTATGTGAGGTTGAAGAAAAAAGTGAGCAAATAGAGGAAGATGATATCAACATGCTGGGAGTAGACAATGATGATTTTGAAGTTCATTATGATAGAAAAAAAGGTCTATACACACCCTATGATGATAAGAGAGATGAGGATGAATATTACTGCCAAGAAATGGAAAATGTCATCATAGAGTCTCAAAAGGAATATGAGCTTAGGAGTAAAAGAAATCAGGAAACTCCCAAGAATAAAAACTTTGATAAATCTGCACATAACAACGCTGTAAATAAACCCAAAGTTACAAAAAGAAAAGATAAAATAGTGGCTGGAAATTCCGATAAAGATAAAGATAAAATAACTCAAAGTATTGAAAAGCAGAGTGCAGACCTTAGTAGTGTTAGCACCACAGCTAATACTCTTGTTAAAACAATTTTGACAAATGTAAATAGAGGAAATCAGAAAACAGATTTTACTGAAAGCGTAGAAGTAAATAAGGCTGAGACAAGCACTTCAAAGAACCAAATTCTTTTTAGTTTGGAGAAGGAAATTGCCAGAATCAAAATATCTATTCCTCTTATTGAATTAGCCACCCAAAATGTATATAGATCTCAAATTTTGAAGGCTTTTAACATAGAAGAGAATAACGATAATGTCAATCTTAATGATGACCAACTAGAGCTCATATTCGATCCTAAGATTGAAGGTAGATATCAAGAGGGACCTGTTCCTCCTTTTTATGTTAGTTTAAATGTTCATGACAAGATTTTATATAATGCTATGCATGATTCAGGGGCCTCTCATAATTTAATTCCCAAAGCTGTGATGGAGAGCCTAGGCCTTGAAATCACCAGACGTTACAAATATCTTTACTCCTTTGACTCAAGCAGAGTGAAATGTTTAGGTTTAATCAAAGACCTCTGTGTGAACTTAGCACAGATTCCAGCCAAATGTTTAGTAATGGATATTGTTGTGGCTGATGTACCCCCGAAATATGGTATGTTGTTATTAAGATCTTGGGGAGCTAAGCTACGAGGAGCTATGCAGATGGACATGACATATGCGACCATCCCTATTTTCTATCAGACTATAAGACTTTATAGGGAATCCCATATGTAGTACATGGTTACTAGCCAAGACAGACCGCAAAACTCCCCTCTTTATTCTGTAAACATAGGCCTTGACTCATTTATCATTTTCAATGACGAAACATTAAATGAACAAGTAACCTTAACTGATTTAATGGCAGATAGAGAAGAGGAGGAGGACAACACAAAATTGTCAAAACAGATTTCTAAACCTAAAAATTAAAGCAAACTAAACACAGGTCTAGAGTTACAAATCATGCATCATTTTCTTTTAAACCTTGAGAGTCAAGAAAGTAGTCCTCAACTCAATAAAAAAACTGAGGAATTAAAACAAATTCAACAAATTGTTGATCTTCAAGAATAAGCCGAAATCACACTTGTTGAAGAGGATAATAACCAAACTTCCAAACCAAAAGCTAGTCCTCTATGGAGTATGAACTTCGATGGGTCTTGCACTAGGATCAATGCTGGTGCAGGCATCTGGATAGGTAACACTAAGAACAACCACACGGAAGGCCATTCCTACAGACTAAATTTTTAGTGTTCGAATAACATAGCGGAATACGAATCCCTTCTTTTAGGCTTACACTTGTTAAGGAAATTAGGAACCAAGAGAATTAAAGTGCATGGGGATTTAGAATTAATTATTAGGCAAGTGAATGGGGAATATAGTGCCAAACACCCCAGACTTAGAGCCTACAGGAATGACGTCATGGATTTATTGAAAACTTTTGAGGAATCCCAACTTATTTTTGTACCAAGAGAAAAGAATATCATGGCCCACAGTTTAGCTTTTTCTGCTAGAACATTCTTAATGCCTTATGAAACCAAACAATGTACAACTCAAATTAAATTCAAACCAGCTGTCCCTGATAACGAGAAATATTGGTAAGTGTTTGATGGATACAAACAAATAGAAGACTTCCTACAATCCAGAAGTGAATTTGAGCTACCAAGTTCAGATTCAGATTCTGAAACAGATTGTCCTAGTGAAGAAAATCTACTTGATGATGAAGAAGAGTCTCCCAAGATCACTGATGTAAATCTGTTGTCTAACAAAATTTAAAACACAACGAAAATGATTGTAGAGTTAGAAACATAAGACTTAGAAACTCTGCAGTTTAAAAATAAAATTTTTCCAAAAGGTCCAGCCCCTTTAGAAGAGTTGTTTGATTTCAACGATGTGGCTAAGAAGCCAAAACTGGAGCCTGTGGAAACTGAATTTGAAGAGTATAATATAGGCAGTGAACTAAAACCAATGATGATCAAACTATCTAAGACTTTACCAGCTCACATCAAACTGAAATACATAGAGTTGTTTAAGGAATTTTCTGATGTTTTTGCACGGAGTTATGAGGATCTGAAATCCTATGAAACTTAAATAATTCAGCATAAGATACCTGTCAAGGAAAACCAAAATCCATTTAAAAAACAACTGCGCAGAATAAACCCTGTTCAGCTACATTTGGTTGAGAAGGAAATCAAGAAAATGTATGAAGCTGGTATTATTGTCGCTATTAGATATTCTGAATGAGTGTCTAATCTAGTGTCAGTTAGGAAGAAAACATGAGAGATTAGGCTTTGTATCAACTTTAGAGACTTAAACAAAACTTCATTGAAAGAAAAATACCCTTTACCCAAGATGGATCACATTTTACAAAGGGTAGTTGGGTCTAAAAGAATTTCTTTGCTAGATGGCTACTCAGGATACAATCAGATTTTAGTACATCCTGATGATCAATTAAAGATAGCCTTTACTACACCTTGGGGCACTTTCATTTATGTGAAAATTCCCTTTGGTTTAATGAATTCTGGTGCTACTTTTCAAAGAGCCATGGAAATTTCATTCTCGGAGGAATTGGGCTACTTCATCATTATATACCTTGATGATGTTACTATTTTTTCTGAGATAGATGAAGAGCACTTAGAACACTTGGGAAAAGTATTCGAGAAATGCAGAAAGTTTGGGATATATTTAAATCCTAAGAAAACACTGTTTGGGCTCCAAGAAGGTAAAATTCCTGGGCATATTATTTCAGAAGAGGGGATAAAGATAGACCCAAAAATTATTGAGGCTATATTGCAAATCTCTCATCCTTGAAACATCAAGGAACTTCAATCTTTCATTGGAAAGATTAATTTCTTGAGAAGGTTCATACCCAACTTGGCTGAACTCCTTAGAAACATTACAAACATGCTGAAAAAGGAGCAAGGAGTTAATGGACCTTGGAAGCAAAAATTTCCTTTGAGCTGGTGAAACAAGCGTTAACCAAAACACTAGTCCTAATAAGTCCTGATTTTTCAAAAGATTTTTACACTTTTTCATTTGCATTAGAACATACAATAGTTATTGTCCTATTACAGAAAAATGCACAGGGATAAGAGTAGCCTATTTCATTATTTAGCAAGGCATTGAGAGATGCTCCTCTGAAGTACAACATTATGGAGAAACAATATTTTGCTTTATTCAAAGCTTTAAAAGACTTCAGAGTATACATTTTTCACTCACACATCATTTCCTTTGTCCCAAATTCAGTTGTCAAAGACATTCTAACACAGGACCCAGATGGTAAGAGAGGTAAGTGGATAGCTGTGATACTTGAATATGATTTAGAGATCAAGCCCACTAAACTCATTAAAGGCTAAGGTCTAGCTAGATTAATGGCTGAATCCAATTTTGAAGTTCTTGATATAAATATGATAAATGCTTTGGATGAATAGGAGGAACTATCCACTCCCATTATTGAATATCATTTTATGAATTCCTTTTGGTATGCTGATATTATATATGTTTTTCTTAATTTGAATACACCTCCTAGATTATCAAAAACAAAGGCAAGGTTTTTAAAGTTAAAATCTGTAAACTACTGCATTATAGATAAATGTCTTTATTGGAAAAATGCAAGTGGGTTATTGCTTAAATTTTTGCCTGAGAATGATGCAGAGAAGGTTAAACACGAGTTCCATAAAGGAGAATGTGGATTCCACCTCTCTTGAAAGCAAGCGCAACAAAATCCTTAGAGCTGATTTACTATTGGTAACACTCTTTCTAGATGTACACAAGATGATAATTTCCTGTCATAAATGCCAACTTTTGAAAGGCAAAAAGAAATTTTCTACCCTTACCTACGCACCCAATCATGCGGCAAGAGCTCACTTTTCAACAATGGGGACTTGACTTCATAGGAGAAATCCATCCTGCATCATCTTGTCAACATAGATGGATTCTCACTTCACCCAACAGTTCTTTACCAAATGGATAGAAGCCATCCCTTCTAGGCAAGCCAATGACTGCGGTCATCATAAAATTCATTGAGACTCATATCCTCTCTAGATTTTGATGTCCTAGGAAGATCGACATTGATAATGCATCTACATTTGGATCCAAGAATATGGTTTAGTTACATACTTCAAATATCGGATCACATTGGGTAATTCTACGCTTATTACCCTCAAGGTAGTAGACTGTGATCCTCAAACAAAATTTTGATGAACATAATCAAGTTGCTAGAGAGGACAACAAAGTCTTGGCACACAAAGCTGGTACATGCACTGTGGGGCAGCAGTTGACATAAAGAGATCCATTGGAATGTCACCCTCTTGACTTGTGTATGGAATAGATGCAATTTTTCCAACCGAACCTTCTTGTACCGATTATAAGTTGATCCAAGAAGTGCAATCTAAAACAATGACAGCGAGTTAAGAAGATTAATCGGACTATCATCTTCAACAAACGAGAGAGGTCTACAACGAGCATTACAAAGGCAAGAGAGAGCATCGAAAACTTTTTGATAGAACAAAGACCAATAATTTTAATGTTGAGGGACAAAGTGTTAAGTGGGATTCAAGGAGAAAGCAAGGGCAAGCATTGGAAATTTGACAACAGGCAGCCCTTATCTCATTCATTATGTTGCGATAACAATGCCTATTTTTTTACGAGAATTGAATGGAGTTGAAGCATTTTGGGTCTGTCAATGGCAAGATACTCCATTACTTCTCTTGATCCTATCATGTTTGAAAGTATTTTTATATTTTCTCATTACAAATATTTCATCCATCATTACATTCAAGTAGGAAAAATCAAAAAATACAAAAACAATGAAAGAAAAAGGAAGCCCGAGATTGTAAAAACAATAAAAGTCTTGCCCATACCAAAAAAAAAAACAAAATATGAAAGTGTGCAAGCTCAAATGCCACTCCTAAAAACACACTTCTAGTTAGTCATACGACCTAATCATGACTAATTAGTTTTAAATTGATTGATGATAGAAGTTAGTAGAAATTGGATTTTTTTCCAAACGTGACTTAATCTTGGCTTATCGGTTAGGTAGATTAGGATAGAAAATAAAGGTTCAAACAAGCTCAAAATACGAACCTAAGATTCCAAAGAAGAATGAATCTAATACATTTTAATTTTGAGTCAAAGATAGAAATATTTGGTTCTAATAAGCTCAAAACTTGAACCGGGGTACAAGGAAAAAACGACTCGAAAAAGCCTAAAAACGAAAATTTGAAGAAAAGAGAAGGTCGTGCCCAGAACTTTCAGATCTTAAGCCTTCACCATTTAGATTTAATTTTCTGCAAATATTGTGTATGTGACTTGTTTTTATGCCATGAATTAGCAACAAGTTAAGTGACCAATCTGACTTCCTGCTTTTAAATTCTTGTTTTAGAAATTAGTAGAATAAAATACATTAGAATCTTTAATCCTAACATATAGTAGTTAGTGAAAACATAGACTCAGCATTGTCTGAGTTTATGGAGAAATAAAAATAGACCTAGATTAGTTTTTTTCTTTCAAAGAATAAAATGTTTGTAAAGAGTTTATGATCCAAGTGCACTGCGAAAGAAGAAAAAATGTTAGATCAGTAGGATTGGGTAGGTAGAAAGCTCGGTTTGATGATATTTCATTGTCTTTCATGGCTTCTTGTTCCTGGAAAAAGAAGATCATACAAGTGAAGAAAGTTGCGGCCAAACGGATAAGGCGATCGACCCCCTAGAATGCAAGTGCGAAGTTCGTGCCTTCAAGAAGGCACCATCCCCATGTTAGACCCTTTTGTTAGCCACCTATAAAATTTGTCATATCAAATGGTGGCTAAATCATTTTGAAGCCTTCAAAAACATGTTTTATTGCAAAATTGTTAGTTCTTGAAGTCTTATGAGGACCATATTCTTTGATTAATCTTCTTTGTTGTTTCCTCACCAGTGCAATCTGTTGTTTTCATGATGGAAATATTTTTATAAGGGTCATTTTTTCCCTTATTTTCCCTCCTTTTCACTCGGAGAAATCCTTTCATTTTGTCCCCTTTTCTCCCACAAAAATCTCTATTTTCATTGTTCCCTTTCCCTTCATAAATCCCCTTTATAACATTAAAGCCCTTTTTGAACCTTGCCGAAACCCCAAATTTCGACACAGAAAACCATTTAGAAAAATCACAAAAACCCACTTTTTACATTATGAGCACTGGTCATGGGCTAAGCCCCCAAACACTTCCCCCTGTATTCCCCAAACCAGAACCAAGAGTTAAAGTCCGAAGACGCTTATCGCAATGGGTGTGCAATGAACATTTATTTGTTTAAAGGTCAAAATTCTGCAATTGTTTAACTTTATAAGCACGATCTCTTTGCCTCTTTGCAGAACCAAAAGGCCCGCAATCGACGCTAAACATATAAATAAACCCTTCCACGATGCAATTTTCCTTTTGTATGTTCATAAAAAAGTTTTCTGTCGTGTCGAGAAACCTTTAATTCGATTTTTAAGCCAATCTCCACGAATTGATCTTAACCATCATGACACAGCATGTCCGCCCGGAATTTCCATCGAGCGCATTTTAATATTTTATTGCCCCTCTCGATCGGCGGTCATCGGTAGCTTCTGGGTCGTTGATCTCACTTCGGTCCCGGATCCAACGACCACATTGTTTTACTAAACCCTTTCCCTCGCTGCACCTCCTCCAATTCATTCTCGCTTGTCGATATAATCCGTAGATCGGCGGTCTCGTTCAATCATGTTGGGCCGTTCCATTTTACACCTTTCCTCTCCTCACGTCGATCCTGGCCTCCCGGTGCCTGCGGGCCATCCATGCACCCGGATACGACGGTCTAGATCGATCCTCGTAACCTTTGTTAAATCAGCAGACATTTGTATAAAGTTTTCGTAGGATCTCTGTTGTTGATCTCTGAGATCAATGACCCACTGGTCTTTCTTTGCCTCATGTTTATTCCATTTAACCCTATGATCAAATCTCTATCATCGATCCCCTCATCGGATGGTGAAGATTAAAGCACTTTTATCTTTTTCATCCATGCATCTATCCTCCGCCAGCGCTCTCTCCCCAACCTTCGATTTAATACCCACGATACGACGGGCATCACGCAGTTTCACGTAAATTTAGCTCGGCAGTTAATTCACCGAATTCTATGTGATGTAAAGGCGGTTTTGAAATGCCACCGTGTCGAATCTCGCTTTCTCCTAGCAGATAAAAGTTTAAACCACTATCCGCCTTTTGCGGTGGAAACTGTGGTTTCTTTATGCAAGGCTCATTTCCCCATTATGTGTCGCATTCCATCACGTTCATTCTTATAGTTGATGCGTGCGGAAGTGAACGGTCCCCGATTTAATGCGGTAATTACATTATCATCCTTTTCCATCCTCCAAGGGATTTCAGAATCATTCTCTGCTGATCTCCTTAGCCGATCTCATCGGAAATAGCCCATGTTATTTTAAAAACCACAATTTCAATTTTAAACCTTTTATCACTCCATGAAAAGTTTTCACCTATTTTCTGCATTTTATTACGTCGAAAATATGTGACCCCTTTTGCATCATACTATCCCTATTAATATCGGCCATTCAGTCTGTCGAGGATCAGCATCCCAGAACAATCACGGTTTTCAGCGCATCATTTCACCCACGCGATCAATCTCCTTTTGTTGGATGCTTTCATCAATAGTTTGTGCTCTAAACCTAAGCCTCCAAAGCGGTTAAACCCAAAATACATGGATTTTCTAAATTTTTCTTGTTTGTGTAGGTTTTAATAGTTTTTTTCAAAAGTTTTAAAAGGATATTGAAGGCCGGGATGATGATCCCCGAGGCCTTTAGTTATCAAAGGAATTGCTTCCCGGAGGTTTTCCCATCTAATTTTTGTCGGTGCCTCATGAACAACGGCACAATTATAAAAACCCTCTACACACCTACACATCAACAAAAAGACACAACAAAGCTTAAAAAATAAGGAAATATCAATTGGATAACTTCGAAATCAAACCAAAGATGAAGAATTAAAGATGGTTTACACGGTTTGGTGGATTACGACTAAATAGACAATTAAAAGCTTAATCCACTAAATTAAACGTAGTTTAAAGAAATAGAGAACGGATTAGGCTTTAATAAAGCCTAATACACGGAGACAAATCAAATTGATAGTTTTTAAAAAGAAAACAAAACGGATCTATCAATACGAAAGCCTCCCTTTGCCATCGAGAGGCTAATTGAATCCTCTACGGCTACCAAAGAAACCTATATCCTCAAAGAATTCAAAGTGGTGGGTTAGCAATCGAATAGAAGATATTTTCCTCAATACAACGAAACGATTATTCCAAAGCCAAAGACTTATTGCAAAATATCGGCGAGTTATTACAAAGATGACGGAAGAGCCTTAAAGTCAAAAAAATCTGCAATGATCTTAATACTTAATGTAAGCCAATTAATACATATAAATATACGAAATATTCTCCATGAAGGCCTTGAAAGGCCAAGAAGCATTAGAGAAATGATGAGTGGGCACGTGAAATATTTTCTCTCATTCGACCTCCTCATTTTCCTATAAAATCTTCATGAGGAGCTCATGGTAAGGGTTGGTTGCGAGGAACTTTCAGAAATATACTTGTGCTCGAAATTTCTCATGTAAATAGTTTTCCTGTCGACTCTTGAAGCTCTGTTTGTGATCAAACAAGTTAGGGTGAGAAGAAGAAAGATGATTGTTGAGCTGAAACATTGGACTTGAAGAATGTAACTAGATTGACATCAATATACAAAGGTGATTCTGGGATGCTTGGTACATATCTTGGTGAAGTGCTTCTTTACGTATTTATTGTTTTTCCCTTTCATGTATGCCATTTTGTCCTTTTTTCTCCCCGATAAATAACAACAAGCATAGAGTTAGGATTTATTGTTTAAGTACCCTTCTTTAGTGATAGCTTTATCTCAATGTTTTCCTCCGAATTACTGTATTTAAGAATGATTCAATACAATCCAAAAATTTAGGAATGCTAGCGTTCCCTCATCCTCTTTTGTCTAAACTAAACATTGTTCTTGAATGTTGCTTTTATTCAGTACTCGGTAAAGTTAGACTAGGAAAGTTTATGGTTTTCCACTGTCTCCTAGTTATTTCTTCAAAGGTAATTATGAAAGTTTCCCTAAGACCCTGCAGCCGGTTTAGATTTAAAGTATCTTATACGATCTTAGAAATTTTGCACTTTGTTTTTCTTATCCGTTTTCATCATATGAAATTAATTATGTTGATTACTAGATTGTTTTTGTTGAGTTAGCTTTAATACGAACTTGTCAGAACAATTCTAGTTTAGCCCTATCCTTTGGTTGGTTTTAAAAAATTACTTAAGGCTTTTGTTTTGGGACAAGGCGATAAATCCTAGTTGAAATTATTGTCTGTTTCCACCCCTTCAACACTTTTTTTGTTCCATTCCGTCATTTATCTCAAAGATATTGTGATATATATATGACTTGCCTTGGACCACTCTTGAAATTGTTGCACAATTAAACCCTTTTATGACTCCATAGCCCAATGGGCTAAAACCGGCCGTCATATACATCATATCGACCAAATCTTGTTCTAATTGTACAACTTGGCACCTTTGGAACTCTTTCATTTTAGGACTCCCTCAACTAAAAATCATGCTCATGTCAAAACCAAACAAAACCCTTGTTCTTAATAACTAGCTAATATCATTACCCAAAACCTTAAAGATAAATCAATCTTTGCACTTATAGAGAATCCCTCTCTAGATTCATGAGAGCTAGATCCTAGAATCCAAAGTGGTTCAAGTATTCTCTACGGTTGTATTTTCCAATATTGCAAATTACGGTAGTAACCACCATGTATAATTATAGACGAAATCTCAATCTAATGCATCTTTAGTTTTATGGAGTTACCTCACAGTTCTAACAATATTCCTATATTTGGGCACGATGTACACATGCTCTAGAAAAATGGTTACATCCGGTAGAAGGATATTTTTCGGTGGATAATTTTTTTTCAAAAATAAAAATATTATTTTTGCACTCATGCTTTGATCTAATTATGAATACTATATTTTTTGTGCTAATTTCATTTTGAAGTTAAAATTTATTTTTTGATCTTATGCTTGTTGTACCTAGGTTTTCCTTGTTGCTTATGTGTGTTAATAGGTAATTTAAGCGCAGGTTTTAGGAGTCAATTTCAAGAAATAAAGTATGTAAATCAAATGATGAATAGAAACAATAAAGAACAAGCCATCACAATTCATCCATGAACAAATTTGATGAGGAGTTCACCCCCTCTGGGAAGCTACATTCCTTGGTCAAGCTTTCATGGCTTGGGCCTGCGTATTAACTCAATACTGAATAAAATGTCATTTACATGCATCAAATGCTCACGAAACATAATCCAATCATTTTAGAATGTAGAAATATATAGAAATGACTATTTATTCACTCATTTGGCCATCAACTATTCTAGGCTTGCTTCCCTTCACACCAGTTCTTCAGGGCTTCAACTTTCTTCAAAGTGACAAAAGAAAATGTAGAATTTATCTCATATAAAACCTATTCCAATACGACGGAATGACTTTTTCCCAAGCCAAAATTGGTCAAAAATTGCTCAAGATATGGCCAAATTATTTTTTCCTGGAAATCCTCCTCCAAATGCGGAAGACTCTAGTTAAATCCACCAACTTTGGAAATCACTGAATTTTGGAGTCTACTAAATCCCTTTTACTATCTAAATGAAGGACTAATTAGAAATAACATGTGAGTGGCTAAGCTTGCATTAACTGCTGCATAAGCGCATTTCATAAAACGTGGTTAATTAACTATAAATATTGGATTAATCCCACAATTTAGGACTAACCACCACTCATGGTCTTGCAACAAGGTTGTATGGGGAGAGGCGCTCACGGGGCTGGCAGCCCCTCCAAACCCCACCATCTGATTAAAGTCAACGTCAAATACATGTGGTGGTTGTAATAGGTTAAGATCTTCAGTGGGTTGTTGGTAAGGGCTTGTTTAGTGCGGGGGTGGTCATGGGTTCAACCTCAACCTTGCACATATATTTCTCTTGACATTATTTTTTCCATCTGGGGATTTAAACTTTGGTTATAATTAAATATGTGCCAATATACCATACCCGCCACCATATAAACTCACTGCTTTGTTGATAATGCGATTTGAATGTGCCACCATACAATGTACTAAACTTGGATAATACGATGAATAAAATATGCCACGAGAATATATATATATATATATATATATATATATATATATATATATATATATATATATATATACGTGTGTGTGTGTGTGTGTGTGTGTGTGTAACCCAAACTTAGGTTAGTAAATAAATACGTCATATATCATTAAACTTGGACCTTGATTGATTTTATATATGCTACCATGAAGTGTCCGGCCCCCATAACCTTAGTTTAATATGAAATTTGATTTGCGGACAGATAGGGTCCACTAGAGGGGGGAATGTGGCATCCCCTCCGCCACCCACGTGTCACCCTATGGTTGGATACTTACATCCATATGTAAAAAAATTCAAATTCAACCTTGGAGAGAAATAATAATAAAAATTCACTTTCAAACCAAGCATTGAATCCTATTGTGACACTTGTCACGGTGCCAACATGAAATACAAGAATATTCCTTGCATCTTGGTAGATTGCCATGTCATCATCTTGTCAATGCTATATTAGGAGGCTATAACTTCTTCATCAAGATCGGTTTCGATGAATAAAAGTGCACTAGGTTCCTAGCAATGGGTCGATCATTTGTCATTCAATTTCCAAACCATTAAGAGAGCTTTCATTTTTAGCGATATCTTGAAGCACCTAATCATTTCCTCCCCCAATAGAAAACCCTTTGGACCACAAAATCTCTTGGATTACTCATAATGTGGATGAGGTCATTCCCTCCACCCTTTAGGTCTTTGTCCTTTGAAATTTTCCCATTTTCATCATTTGGAGCTTTTTTCCTTGATTCTTATGACCTTCTCTTGCTATCATTAACACCATCATGTTCACCCAAATTTTCCTGAATTTGTAGAGAAAGAAATATATTCTGTTAGGAAACCATCTTGTTCCTTCCTTGGTTATTAATCAAATGTGACTTAAAAATTGTCTCACCTTGCTGCCTACATTGTATGGAGATTCTTAACGATCTCGCTTTGTGGTATCGAATCTTGCCCAAGTATCTTTTCCATTTCCATGTGCCCTTTGGAAACCAAAAGCAAGCATTTGTGGAACCCATGCCTTTTCCAAAAGCTTGCTTTATTAACTTTCTCTTTGACTTTTTCACTCTCTTGCAAGAGGTCTGTTTTGAACACTGCTAAACCTTGATGTTGTTGTTGAAAATGTTTTACCATCTTTTTCACCTCCTTTAAAAGGAAACCTAATAGAATCTTCGGAAACATCTCATTGAAAAGTTTTACTCAAAAACATCTCTATGTTTGATCATCAACAATGTCAATTTCTAACTTGCATTCTATATCCTCTTCATTCTCACCATGTATAAGAGACAAAGTTGTCTTTTTCTTATGCACTCTAATTATCTATAATGCATCTTTAGTGATACTTATTCTCATGGCAATGAAATACTAATTTCCTATCATATGAATAAGGACTTCTCAATACAATACTTGATATCTCGAGCGACACCACATCAGTTCAACTTCATCAAAAGCTTGAATTGATGGTGAATCTTCATTGTCCTTTCCTTTTCATTTGCAAGTTTTCATTCTTTCATAACAAGCCTAGGATAAGGTCTTGGTACATCGAAATAGTTTCAAGTTCTATCTACTTAACCAAGTATTGAGAAATCACATTTATATTGTGACCCACTGTGAAAAGGTGTATCAATCTTGGTATGTTTAGAGACAACTCTAATATGGAAAATATATATATTCTTTTGTCTTCTCTTGTTGACATTTGAAAAATTTGAATAACTAGTGCTTGCAATATGTTTACCTTTCAAACCCATGGATATAATATTTGTCCAATATCCCTAAATTTGACCTAAAGTCATGTTCAACTATAGCAACAATTTTCCCTTTTATTTAGCTTTAGTTTATTTGGCTTCAGTGCTGGATGAAGTTGTCCAATTCTATATCAAGTTTCCAGCAATGGTCTTCATCAAGGCCAATATTTGAATAGTTTTTGCATGTGATTTTTTCTTTCTCTATTTTACTGACTAATTCTTTCCTCTTTCATAAAACTTTCCCATTCCTTGCCCTCACTTTCACTTTTCTCATATATGTTTTCCTCTTGCTTCTAAGTGTTCATTGAACACACACTTCATCTACGTTTGTGGGACAAACATGATGTGTTAGCACTAAGGTATGGCCACAAACCCCCAACATACTTTAACAAGTTTCTAGGAAATATAAATCAATAACCTAAATAAGGAAGCTCTTCTCTAAATTCATGAGTATAATCTTGCACACTTTTCCATTTCAATAGTCTAAAATTTTCTAGTCCCATAATTGCTTATTTTGCATGTAAGGTAAGGGATATAATTTCCTTTCTATTGGAAAAAATAAACTTGTTAAGACATATAGATCTTATAGTATTTTCTCTTCTTGAGTCCTTTCTTCCCACCATACAAGTGTAGATCTTCATCCTCAAAAGCCAATTTAAGATATTTTATGTCATGTTACGAAGGTTACGAATCATGCAATACACCTCCAATTGATGTGTCAATTTTCCAATATTTACGCATTTATTTCCCCGGTATTCATTAGAAGCTCAAATTTGAGATCAAGTTTGAGTAGGTGTCTTTACTTTTGTGGTCTTTGAGTGAGTGTGGGTGGTTTTGTGGTCGGAGCGTGATGATGTTGATGGAGATGATGAGGATGATGATGATGGTGGAGATGGAGGTGGCTTTCCTCCACTACTGCTGAAGTATTCTATTAGTCCTTCATATCATACGAATTTCCTTCTCCATGTGGAGGATAGATAGTTCTCACTTCATCCCGACAATAAATGCATTAAACATAATTTTAACCATCCTCTTTATGTCATTAAAGTATCTCTTGACATCATCCTCTTCTCATTGACTGAGTCTCTCCAACACACGATGATGGCTATCGATTCAGCGCAACCCGGGTGCTTGTGCCTATTCAATCAACTCGACTTCTTATATGTATACCTATTCAATCTCAAATTATTGAGACAAAAATTAAGGTGCTTCAGCTGAAGCTATGGTGGAACTTTGGGTAGAATGGTTCTCTTGTAGATATGCTTCTTCTCGTCTAATCTCGATAATTAAACCAACAATTTCCCCTCAACACTGCGCAACTTTTAAAATTGTCGACATCACAAATTTGCAACTTCGTAAACTTGCACAAAACTCGAAAACTACGAAGAAAATAACCTTGCCTTTCGGCCAAGATATGATACCAACTTGATCTGAGTATGAATCTTATTTTGTTGTATAATTTCATTTCAGATTTTGATTTCTTTTATGATATTATACTTGTTGTACATGGGTTTCCTTGTTGCTTGTGTGTGTTAATAGGTAATTTAATTGAATTTTTATGAGTAAATTCGAAAGAGAATCGCAAGTATGTAAATAAAATTATGAATAGAAACATGCTTATAGATTAACAAAAACCATCACAATTGATCCATCAACACAAATTTTGATGAAGGAGTTCACCCCTCTGAGCACATCTCCTTGGTCTAGCTTCCATGGCAGGCCTCGTATTAACAAAAGTGAAAAAAATGTTGTTTAAATGCATCGAAATTCTCACAGAAACATACTCCAGTGAGTTTAGAATGTCGAAATATATCATAAATGACTATTCATTCACTCAATATAGCCTTCAAATGATCCCAGCATGGTATTCCTTCTTGGTTTCCTAGGCTTAAATTTTATTAAAAGTGACAAAAACACCTATAGAATTTACCCATGTACATACGCAACCTATTCCAATGTGTTTAGAGCATGCCAATATTCTTGGGAATAGACTCTTCCTAAGCCAAAATTAGGTAAAGTTGCTCAAGAATGTACGCTAGGTATTTTTCCCTAGAATCCTCCTCCAAATGCGGAAGACTCGATTCGTCACCTTCAAATTTTGAAATCCCACCGAATTTGGTGGAGTCCACTAAATCCTCACTATCTAAATGGAGGATTAAAGATTAGCAATAACATGCGATTATCGGTGGCTTTAAACTTGCAATAGCACAATAGTAAGAGCATTTCAAAATATAAGGTTAATTAACTCTAAATATTAGATTAGTGGATGAATGCGCAATTTAGTACTAACCTCTACACTTGGTCTTTTAACGAGGTTGTACTAGGGAGGCTAGCCCACGGGGTTGGTCCCTCCAAACCCTCGCCATCGTGATGCCTTCGACGTCAAATATATGTGGCCAATGTAATATGTTAAGATCTTCACAGAGTATTTTGTTGGTAAGGTGCTTGGTTAGTGTGGGGGTGGTCATGGGTTTGACCTTTGACCCTACGAAAATATATTTTTCTTTATATTTCATTGCCAGGGAAAGCAGTTTACAACACAGATTTATAATTAAGTATGCGTTGATATTACATACTGATATATATAAACTTTGAACTTGGGTTGATATGATCAGTTTGGACTCAACTATACACCATAAAATTAATTAAACTTAGACCATAGGATAAATAAAAAACCACGAGAATATATATATAACCCAAACTTGGGTTGGTAAATAAATATGACAACATATCATTAAACTTAGAGCTTTATTGATTTAAAAATATGCCACCATAAATTAAACTCAGAGCCACCCGCAACTTATGCTGTTAATATGAAATTCCGGTTACTGAGACTTTAAGATAGGGTCCTCCGAGAGGGGCACGTGGTGGACCCTAGGCTTGCGCCAAGTGTCGACCTGCGGTTGGCTACCCATCCATATATAAAAAAAAATTGAATTAAACCTTAGGAGAGAAATAATAAAAAGTTCGCTTTCAAACCAAATAGCGAGTCTTGTTTTGACACATGTCACGAGTGCCAACGCAGAAAAAGCTAAAGAATATTCCCTACATGCTCAACGGGTTGGCATGTCATCAAATACCTATTTGTTACGCAATTTGTTTTTATAAATTGCATGTTACGAACAACGATCAATAGTATAAATTCTTCATCCAAAGTCGGCTTTTGATGAATCGAAGTGCTGATTCCTAGTGACGGGCAGTCCGTTGTTATTAAATTTCCAATAAATTCTAATAACTTTCATTTTGAGCTTATATCACGAGCACTTGACCATTAACATTGCACTTTTATGTAAAGGACTAGTAGGTAAAGTTCTTTTAGAAGAAAAAATACCACATAAAAATCCACAATATTTTCAAGTGAACCACTTGGAATTATTTTAGGGATGTTTTTAAGTAATAATAATGCCCGGCTACCGAAGTTACGAAAGCAGTACATAAAATCTGCCACACTACACAATAGGAGAAAGGAACCAAGCAATACCAAGAGTTCATAAGTATCTTTCATACATGGCAAACCAAGATGGTTATCAAGCACTCGAAGTAATAGTTGGGTACTCAAGTACCATAGCTATGTGAAAAAATATATTGACACGGAAATGAAGTTCTTGTATATCTCCTTTCTTGGCATCATACTCATATACTACAAAAAATCGAGCATATTTAGATAGAAAAAATTACTGACTTTGGATGTGAACTCTCTTCAGCACACAGCAAAAAAATGAAGACAACGAAATTCCCAAACCACATAAGAATGGACAAAGATAGGATGGACCACCCAAAGGAAACCCAGCCCAAGTCACAAACTAATATTGGTGATGGGAATATAAAAAAGGAAACGGGGAAAGTGGTGTGAGTTACATAAGAGTACCACTTGTAACACAAATAAATGCCACTCCGACATTCGGTGGTGGTCAATCTTAAAGCTTTAGAAATTAGATGCAAGTTCCAACGTTTAAATAGAACTAGAAAAGGGGAAGTATAATATTGATGTAGAACCTAATTCCACATTATTTGCCACCACGAGGTCCGGCAAAATGAGCACGAATATTCGGAGAAATGTGAGTGTCTCTCTTTCACTCAAAAATTTGGAGTGAAGGAGTGATAAACTACGATTAATTGTTGATAGTAAGTCAAAATAACCTCATCTCGGGAAAGGTGACTAAGCGGTTGAGCCTACTATGTTTCCACCCACATCCATATACCATGCGAGTGGTTTTCCACCATAGGTGAGATCTACGAGTGAGTCAATATTACTACTTTCCTACAACATTAAATACATTGACATAGAGATGCAATAGTGTAATGCTACTCCACTTGAAGTTTGTGATGTTCTGTTAAGGCCAATTTGTACTTGTAGAAGTGTCATTATTTGTATGGGTTTGATTTTGTAGTGTTATTATTAATTTTGGAAGAAAACTATAGAGGATACTAAAAATATTTCTGCTATTTCCATTTCTTTGATCACCCCTTTAAGAAGTAGCAGCAAGATCATATCCAAGATTGGGAAAATTTTCTTCTTCCTAATTCACTCTCAAAGGATAAGACTCTTACCATACCACTAGCCTCCACATAGGGATCCTCCACACAAAGAGGCAATTGGATAAGATTATGGAAAGTATGGAGACATCTTCTCCTCACACATGGACGTACCTTTTCATTTTTTTAGGTTAATCATTCATTAAATCTAACCCACAGAACAACTACCCTATTGGAAAATATATAGGTCCTCTCTTATGAGAAAATAGGTAAATCAAGTAGTATTTGTACTAATGTTTAGAAATATGGGACCTGGATACTACATTGATTATCTGGTTTGAAAAATCATGAGGTCGTAAAAGGTACTCAATTCCCAAAATAAAGACTAACTTGACCAACTCAAGGGGGCGAAGTACTTCGATGAATTTATTTGAATTCTAGCTATCACTAGGTTCCAATAAACCAATTGATGTGTGGATGAACACTTTCAGAATCCATGACGGTAGTTTTGAATGGTTGGTCATGTTTTTGGTTTTACGAATGCCCCAACAACTTTCATGAGGATGATGAATGACATCTTGTGGCCTTTCACCAACTCTTTCATGGTTGTATATTTGGATGATATGCCATATTTAGCAAAATTTGGATAGAGACTTGTGACACATTTAACATGTCGTTTTCATGTACTAACATGGAAATGTGCTCATTCGACATGAGTTAGGTATAATATTTAAGTTACATTATTGATGAGGAAGATGTGCACTTGGATCTAGCTAAGATGCAAGTCATTCAATATTGTTATGCCCCAATGACTCTATGACTTCACAACTGCTTAGACCTTGCTAATTTCTACCATAAATTCATGTTGGGTTTAATATCTTATATGAATTGGTCCTTAAGTGCCAATGGTGGAAACTTTTTTTTTTTTTTGAGTTGCAGCAAAGGAATTTGATGAAATAAACATTCTCTTTGCTCACTTGCAATAATGGTTTGATATGGAGACATGTGCCTCAAACTACACTATTGGTGTAGTCCTCATTTTAACAAGGACACAGTGGCCCATCACAATGAGACACTCTCTAATACTATTCGGATATACCCCTCCTATAATAAGGAGAGATGTATTCAATCATGCGAGTCATACAACAATGGAAACAATATATTTTGGTCAAGGAGACGATCATCCACATGGATAAATTAAATCTTTAAATTAAGAAACATGGGAAGATACATAATGAATGAAATTATAAATGATGTGACATATATGCAAAAAGTATATTTAGGCATAATAAATACAAGAAAGGTAACGTCGATCATGACACACATTATCTTAGTCAACCCCAAAATTGTAACAATGTCATTTTCTCAACACTTGTGGGCAAGACCTATGGATATCCAAAACTATGCAAAATTGATCCATAATTTTCTTCCACATAGCAAATTTTGACGACACACTACAAGAAAAAGGCACATTGGTGGCGAAAATAAGATGCCATAAGCTCATTGGTGAGGTCAAAAGAACCTTCATGCAAAAAGCAAATGTCACCAAAGGTGGCATCGCCGAATATAGGTGTTGTGGTGACATTCGGGGTCCATCAAGAATAATTATTTATAGTGACGAATAGTGACCGTCACTATTTCATATAAGCGATAGTGACGGACAATAACCTCGCGTCACAAAAAAAAATGAAAAGACGTCACCAAAGTATGAGCGTCGCCGAAAAGTATAGTGTTGTGTGGTGACATTCAAGGTCCATCAGGATAATAATTTATAGTGACGGATAGTGACCGTCACCATTTCATATGAACAATGGTGACAAACAATAGCCTCCATCACCAAAAAGCGAATGTCACCAAAGGTGGTGTACTTAAAAGTATGTGTTGTTAGTGACATTGGTCCCCATCACGAATATTGATTATAATGATGGATAGTGACCGTCACCATTTCATATGAATAGCAACTATTTTTTGTGATGGACCTTTCATGGCCATCTCTGTGTGGTGCATATATGTAGAACGTTCATTGGCCAGTCACCATAAACTCATTGGTGACATAAGATAAAGTCCACGAATATTGACTATAGTGACAAACAATGACCCTCACCATTTCATATCAACAACAACGATTTATGGTGACGGACCTTTAATGGTCATCACTATTGATGCGTATATATGGTGGTGTTCGTTGACCGTCCTACATTACATATTTTGGTGAGGGTCAAAAAATGTCACCATAAGCTCATTAGTGATGGTCAAAAGAGCATCCATCACCAAGAAATTGATCTTCGTCATTCCTATATATGAATATCGGGGAACGATGGAATCGAACCACCAGCTTATGCCTTGTAAAGCAAGTGCTCTTCCATTGAGCTAGCACCCTTTGAGGTAAATTTAAACTAGAAATTTCCCCTAAAGGTGCAAAGATACACCGAAGGAATAAGAACCGAGAAAAGGCGAAAGAATTCGGTGTCCTTGCTCCTTTTTTTGTTCTACGACGCTCACAAAGTATGATCTTGATCTATGTGTTGTGTTGAGTGGTTCTAATTTATTAAATTTTATACTCGGATAAAATAAATGAATAACTAAGAGGCCTTACGGGCTAATTTTTAATCAACACGAAAATCTCTTAATATTCAAGTCTGTGGAAAACTCGTTCAAAGTTCAAACTGAAGTAGATTTTAAATGAAGCCTAAAACTAGATAAGTAGTTTTACAAGTTGACATTTTGGATATAACTCTTGTTCAATTTATATGACAAGTTATGACATAACCTTGAAGCTAGTTTCTTAGCTAAAAGACTTTTTTTTAAGTCAACAATGACAAAGAAAGAAGTCATGGCAAGCAAAATTCTCTTGTTTTCTAATGAGCATGCATGTAACTTGATAAAAGTTGTGTAGAGAAGTATCAAACCATAAACAGGTTCACTAAAACATGGAAATGACAAAGTCTTATTAAGCAACAAAATTTTAATTGAATATATGAAAAGCATCAAGCTAAATGATATAATTAAGCTAAAAGTAACTGTAAAAAAATGAAATTGCCATCATATACCATTTGGTTTGGTTAGTTCTTCAGAAAGAGAAAGTGCAATTCCATGATCCAGCTCCTCATCTTGATTATGTAATGGACCATCCTGAACAAAAATGTCCACATACAACAATCAATGTTATTGTATTGGTAAGACTTTTCATATACTCTATCAAATAATGTACTATGTAGGAGAATAACTGGAAAGCACAACTAGAAATTTGAATCACAACATAACAATATAAAACAACATGCAACAGGAAAGGAACAAATCCACAATTTGAGAAATATGAACAATCCATGAACCTGTTCTTATATATTGATATAGATAATGAAATAGAAATATAGATTTATGAAATTCAAGTATCACACAACAATGTCTTGAACAAATCTCAATATGTAAAATAGTATTTTTTGCATTTGGATTTACCTTGCAGAACCTCAAGAAAAAGTTTCCACAGAAACAACCAATAAACATAACAACATGGACCTCAGGAGCAATTGTGCAGGGGATAAAATATGAAGGTAAAGCACTAGAGAAGTATTCAAAGCAAATGATGAAAAGCGTATCTAGAAATAACTAAGAACCCTCTGAAGTAAACCACACATTTATCATCGTGACTAGTACACTTGCAAAAAAAGATCAGAATAATTTATGAACTATTCCACCAAAAAGCAGTGAATTTTTCCACTAAAATACAGTTTCAAATTAATCAACTTTGTTAAAGTTAACAGATAGAAGATTTAAGTTTAAAAGACAATACACTCTGATGAATTATGGATTATCGTGGCATTAGAGGGCACATGCCAAAATACATTATCATCTCCAAATGCACCCCTACGTAGTGTCCATTTGACACTTTGTGACTTGAACCTTTAAAAGGCTTTCTTAGCCACTTCATCGTTCGAGATTTATTGTGAGTACGATGGTACAATGTGACCTACATGTCCCAAATAACATGAGCCAACAATGAAAACCATAATTAAATTATTAATGCCTTACTAATTTAATCCTTGAAAAGACGAAAAACATGAATCCAAAAAAGAAAATGATAAGGTTCTCATTAACCAACTATTATATTTACAGATATGGCAGAATTTTTGATTGGTTGTTTTAGAATTTAAAGCATTTTACGTATTCTCTCAAACATATGAAAAGACACTAAAATTACCAAGGTCATATTTCAACATAAATCTTGCAGAAAATCTTTTTCTTTGAAATTTGTGTTTTCGTTTGGGTTTGGGTTTGATCCGTTTCGGCTTCAGGTTCAACTTGTGATTAGATTTGGATCAGGTTTGGGCTCAAGTTTGAGGTTAAACTTTGACATTCGCCAAACCTCGGCAAATTTCAATTTTTTTTTAGGTTTTCCAAATTCCAAACTTGAAGTTTCAGGTTCGGCAAAAATTGAAAGTGACACATTCACAATTGCACCCCTAGTCATTGAAATCCTAGTTTTTTCACCCACAAATGTCAAATTCTATGTTTTAGGAATCTATCCGAGCTTAAAATGAAATGTGCAGTGGAACACACTTATAATGACCATTCAAAACTGTCACATTTGAAAATGCCCTACGAAACACACAAAACCTGCAATATTCACAAAATATTAAAATACGGCCTTGGAAATATAGTCAGCACGGTATGTTGTATACACTAAATAGATTTGGACAACTATATTCAGGTCAAAGTTGACAGATAATCCACATTTTAAAGTTTCAGAAAAAAAGGCAAAATATACTGCATCACAGTCTAACCCAGATCAAGATGAACATAAGCTTTATCAAAATATCATATACAATTAAGTCGCCCATTTACAATTGTAAATCTATACAACACATGGCCATCTTGAGCAAATGAATCATTCACCTAAGGCAAAAAAGGAAATTACATTTTTTCATTTGCCAAGCAAAACGAATACCAAATATAGTTGCCATTTGCCTGGCCCCCTTGACCAAATAAGCTGTCCAACTAGATCGTATGATGAGGAATTTGCATCCCTGCCATTCTAAGTAAAACACAAAACTGCATGTCTATGTGGGTCAAATGAGCTTCATTCCTAAAATACTATTAGCAAGCCTAGTAAAACATTAAACTGATCCCAAAATCCTACCATCAGCTAAGAAAATGCAGCAACCACAATGAAATGCTTTGGGGTTAAAATGACCAAAAAGACATGAAGGCACTGGTTACTCTTTAAATAAAAGAGGCAATTGAAAGAAAAAAAAAATGTCACAAAAGAGAGACAAAGAAAAGCCAGGGAACCTAACAGAAATAGAGGAAAAGAAAAATAAGACAAGGAAAAACTGAGTATAACTGATGAAAAGTGAAATAACCGATAATAAAATTTCAGCAGATTTCAACAGCAAAAATTAGAAGCACCAGTCAGAGAATGTGAAGCACCACAGAAATTAAGTGACTAGCAAAACATCAATTTCGAAGTTCACACCCTGGTTCAAATCCTCTATATCATATTACTTTTGCTTGTCAATTGACATTCCCAATCTGGTTAGGGAATTTCAAGAAAGTCCAACAGAAGGTGGATAGATGAGCAATTCAAAGCAAAACCAAAGACAATTTGACCTTGCAGATTAGAAAAATTTTAAAAATGTAAAATAGATGGTTAAAACCTAAGCAACCACAACAATAACAAAAAAAAATTCAAACACAAATAAGATTCCATGTAAATGTAAGCACTGCAAATATTAAATTAAAAGGGGGCAGAAAAGAGTAAAGCTAAATGAGAAAGCTATAAAAAGGGTAAATGGGAAGGCTAACAACAAATCAAAATGTAGCAAAGAAAGACACCAGAAACAAGAAAGCTAACCAAAACATAAAAGCAAAACTAATTAATGATTTTACCAAAATGGCATTCATCCTCAACCAAAATTTAATGCAATTTGTAGCCCCACTAGCCTATTTTTTATCATATCCAGTATCTAACGTTGCTTGATTGTGCTGTGCTGCAACAGGAAGAGCATATTTGCCTTGGAATCCCAAACCTGAATCATAAATAAAGTAATCAGTTGTGTTTCTTTGTATCATGCAACAAAAATCGAACTAAATTAGGATTTATGGATCAAGGAACTTACACTCACCATTCATGTTGATGCCACAGTCCCTGCCAGGTCTGGTTTTAGCTTTTTGTTTACCTCTGAAGTGCTTCCATCCAATTCCGAGGCAAACCTGAGATAAACAGACAATTTACAATCATTTTTCAATATTACACAAGGAATTGCCCTCAGGTATGCTTCCATATATAATAAAGTTCCAATTAAAACTTGATTTATGAAAAGCACAAAGGCAAGAAACATATATGATCTTGATCATAACATACAAAGCAAACAAATAATACTTTCAGAGACAATCATTAAAATAGAGTTTACCTTGCAGCCTTTGCTTTTTTCTTGTCATTTTCCAAGGAAGCAGATTTCACATCTACTCCAAATCTAGCCAAACGTGCTTTCTTCTTTGCTTCATCATCAGCAGATGAGTGCAAAGCAAGTCCAAACCTGTTTAATAATTTGGGCATTGTCAGATTCCAATTATTCTGGAGTAAAACAAATGCATATCATAATTTTGGAAAAAAATATTAAGCAAATTAAGTTGATGGTAAATTAGACACACAAGATAAGGAAAATAGCATCATCATAATCTCAGGAATCTGAAGACAAAAAAAAAATTCTTGAATTTTGGAAGAACAAACCTCTCAGCCCTCGCTTTCCTCTTTCTTCTTCCGATATTTTTGCTTCTCCTAGTCCAGGAGAGGTAGGTTTTGGAGTACCATTTGCTGACTCACCAAATCTGTCAATAAAACATACTCGAAGGTAATTTCTGTCAATTAAGAGATGAAACATATTGACTGATAAGATTGGGGACCATGTGCACTGATCATTCAATACAGAAATTACTTTCATAGCTATTAATCACTTTAAAGATTATAGCAGAGTCCAGTAGCACCAGAACTGACATAGTCCACCAAACTTAAAAAACACCATTATGGCCAAACATTGTTTAAAATAAAATACAACATATATTTAACAGAGATGCTAAACATTTAATTTAAACAAACATAAGCTTTGAAAATGCCGGAATCCCTAGAACCTAAATCATACAACAAGATTTTTCCACCATTCCAAAGGGTGGCATTCCAGGTCTGCAACAGTAATTAGTGCCAGAACAAGAGGCTAATCATATATAATATACATAGATTATCCACTGCACTCCATGCCTTCGATGACCACCCATTTCTGCTAGCTGCAGTATCAGTACGAGTCTTGAGAATGATCTGTCATGATCTGTCACACATGAGGTGTTGCCCTCTGACTGCAGAATCAATGTAAATAGGGCTTTCATAGTATCCAAAACAATACAGTAGCCTCACTGGTTCATGGGAAATCCTCACGGCCAAAAACAAATTTTGTTTCCAGTTAAGATTTTGATAGATTCTCCACTGATCTTAACTGAGCTGAGAATTTTTACATTGTGATTAGGATTTCAGGATTTACTTATAGAGATCATACGCTGTATAGAATTCTGGTTTTTTTCAACACTACCAAGGGTTGCATCATGTTTTGAATGGGTTACATTCTCAACAATTGTGATTTGTAACCTTTGTTGTTGGTTTGAAAAGCCACATGTGTCCTCGTAGTTGGGAGGTAGTGTGTGGCACTTGCAGAGGCAAGATTGACTCTGAAAACCATTACCTTGGAGGAAGATAAATGGTCCAAGATTCATGTCGGGACCTCTCAAGGGAATATCAACTCCAACACTTTGTATTCCTGATAGTCACTAGACTTTGATAACCATTACCTAAGAGAGAGTTAAACAGTCCAGGATTCATGTTGGGGCCTCTCAAAGGAATATCAACTCCAACACATTCATAATCACCACATGGTGCCTTCATAACCAATGCCTAAGTTAATTTGGGCTGCCAGGATATGTAACACATTTTTATTTGGGAACTGAAATAGGTCAACATGGAGTCAAGGTCTGAATCACTGATTCACATTTGCTGGAGAAGGTGGCTTATTTAACTGTTTAATGGCTTCTTAACGTTCCAAAGTTTTCTACACTTTAAATAGTTCCTAAAGTATAGTTAGGCATAAATTCGAAAGGAAACATGTCTTACTGGCTCTTGGCCCTCAAGTCTGTGCATGAAGATTGCATGAAAATAAAGCTTATGGTTTTGTAGTGGCAATATGGCTTTTGTGTTGTTTAAATTTCTGTTGTGTGTAAATAATTTATTTTCTTCCAGAATTTTTGTGCATTGACTATTGCAACCTGTAGATGCACCATAAAACAAGTTACAACAAATATGAAGTAGAAGAGTTTTTTTCCTTCACACAGCCGTTGTGTAAACATGTAACCAGCCAAAAACTTATGTCGAGCCCCAGACAACCATACAAGTTGAAAATTAAGTTATAACATCAAAAAAACCCAACTTGAAAAGAAATAGGGAATAGATGCAAAACAAAAATGAAACTCAATTCAAGATATCATTACAAAGCCTCTGAAGGTTATAACTTATCACAGGTGTGGGTCAAGTAAACTCCATATAACCATATAACCTATGATGGAGGTTTAACAAGACCATTTTCAAATTTCAACAATCCTATCATGCCAATCAGGTGATTTTATAGCATTTTATTATTTAGCTATGTTGCACCAACATAACTATTCAAAAAAGGGTTACCACAGCTCTAAATCAAGAGAAGCTACTTGAACTGGACCAGTAAATTCCATGTAAACATAACCTCTGAATGAGGTTCAACAAGACCATTTTCCAATTTCAACCATGCTATCATGCCAATCAGGTGCTTTTATAGCATTTCTTGTACTGCAGAAACATAAAGATTCAAAACAGAAATCATAAAAAGGCTTTTTATAACACAGTAAAGCTCAAGGGAAAAAACACTACCATATATTTCTAGAGTTTTAATCAAAACATAGTAATATAAAATTCAGGCTTCAACAAATAATTTGGGTCTTAAAGCTTCATACAATGCACTATAAGCTTATTTATCCAACTTCGTTTTTTTCTTGAATCAGGTAGCAGTAACACTAAGTTACATTGGGTTGACAACAACAAAATTTTAAATTGAGAAACTTCATAAATTTTCTCACAAACCAGTAACACACATTCCAAGTTAGCCTAAGGCCTTGTGCAGCAATTGTCCCTGAATTACCCCTTTCTAACAAGAGGAAAACAACTCATCATGGTTATAAGGGATAGCAAATATAAGAAATACATCAACTAAAACATGCAAGATAAATATACTAAATGTTAGATTTTTTGTTAATCTTCACATATCCTGTAGACCTGCATCTCCTACAAAGAAAGGTTTGGTCTTATTGTCTATGTCAGGACAGTAGAATAGTAATTTAGGAAGGTTAACTAACCTTTACTTTATGAATAGCCCTTGAGGAAGAAAAAATTCCTTTTAGCCTTTATCTATAGAGAAGTCTTGAATACATTTAATTAAATAATATAAAAAGATATAATGATACAACAAAAATTGTCACAAAAAAGATAGACAGAGGAGAATGCAACAGAGAAGACAGCATGATAATCAGGAAACTTGCATAGGTAAATTGTAGTCACAATCTGGAAGTGTTGGAGAATTCCAGATTATGTAAGTTTGACTCATGCATTTTATTTCCAAAGCACTGCAATTCTCTATCATATATTTTACTCTCTAATATTTGTCCACTGTGAATACATCATACTTTCTGCTAAAATTAAAATATTTCAGTGGATGGTATGCCTTTTATTTGCTGTGCATTCATGCCTTAATCTATAAATTTGATTCCAATTGCTGAGCACTCTAGTGTTGCAAACACAAGATCAATATCTCTCTTAGAGCACCGAATTAGTGTTGTGAACACAAGATCAATATCTCTCTTAGAGCACTGAGTTTTTTTCCAATATTTGATAACAAAGCTAATGGTATGTTCATAAGGAACGTCGGAAAATTTAATTTGCAGGTTGGTTACCTAATTGAAAAAGAACAAGCAATACATAACAAACACCCATGCAAATTAGAAGGCTCAAAGTACACCAGAGCCATGGCTGTAGATAGTGTGACTTTCTTCTTTGTCTAAAATGGATCTGGTTGAAACAACAAAAGGCCACATATAAAGCCCTGAAAATTTCAGGATTAAATCTCATTGATTTGAAAAGGAAGAAAGATGTATTCCTTGAAACCTTTATTTTGATAATTCACTTTTATAAGACTCTACACACACATCGTACTGCCCAGATTCTGAAAAGTAAATTTTCAACTGTAAATTTAACATGCAAGCCCTTGAAATTCTAAAGGGAACAAAAACATAAGATGAATACTGAAGAAAACGTAAGTGCATACCCTTCGTTCACTACAAAAACCCTAACATAAAATTAACCAGCAGTTGCCTACAAAATCTTTACTCTCACCTTGCTGCTCGCGAATTGCGCTTCTCTTCCTCCGACAACTGTAACGCCAAGCCAAACCTCTCGGCACGCCAGAGCTTCTTTTCCAAGTCCGACAACTGTAATGGCCCTGCAACGCTAGCGACTCTATTATCTTCCTCCTCATTTGACAGCTTCTCCACAGATGCCACGACTGCCGTGATGACAGTGACGGTGTCCACCGACTCTGCCATTATCAAATCTTCGCACTTCTTGGTGACAGTCTTGAGTTGGGATGTTTCATCTCTAGAAGAGGGTTCCTCCACGCTAACTGCCTCAGATTTTTCTGGTGCATCTTCTAATGGAGGAACAGCCTATTTTACGTCGGACTCAGGGCCCTCGCCTACGGCATTTTCTGGCAGATTTGAAGAATTTCCCAGGCATTCAGTCGGCAAAGGACCAGGAGCACCGGGGTTCGAATCCCTCTTAGAAAGTTCATCGCGCAGCTCTTGGATCTTCAATTTCTTCCATTCTTTTGTGACCTTCGATGAATTTTCTGTCATTTCCATTACCTGAAACCAAAGAATTATGTAATAGACAACGAAAATGAACCCACATAAACCTTCTACTGAAACCCTCAAAGCCTAGTTCGCAGATACCACACAGATTTAAGGTTTTATTGTTGGCCTTTTGAATTTATAGGGATGTTATCAAAGTTGAGCCATAAGCCTCACAATAAGTGCTTTTGGGATGTGGTTTCTGGTTTCCAATGACGGCTAGAGGGACCGATGTTTACCATGATACTTACGGGATCCTAATTTGACGTTCGTAATCGATAACCTACTTTTATTATTGGGAAAGGTCACATGTCAAAATGACGTGGTGAGACCAAATTTCCCCCCTTACATTTTTTTATTTTTTCTTCCCTTCCATAACTTCACATTTATGTTAGTGAAAAAAAAAGGAAGTGTTTTATATATAATAGTTTATTGGTTGTATGATATTTTTTAATTTTGTATTTTTGGTTAAAAATATTTACTAGCAATTGCACCGGGAGGTGCAAGGGAACACCGAAAGGGGATATGAAACTCAGTATGTAAAATCCCTCCATTCCAAAGGCTTCCTCCACTCATTCTAATACTCTTTAAGAATCCCATCCACTGACCTCCTCAAGCCATTCGAAGACCCAAAACCCAATGCCTACACTACCCACTTCATCCTTCACCTTGTATTCACTACTAGAAGTGAATCTACATAGGGAAGATACCGTATAAGTATTGAAAACAGGGTAACTTTTAAATTGGTTTTGGCCATAATTGCAACTACCCTCATTTCGATTTCTCACACAAGGATGATGATTTTAGCTCAAACCACCTGATCAGATGGTGTTAGGTAAGCTAAGTGATAATCCAAGGCATCTAGAAAAATTAAAATCCTACCCCATAATTATTCCCATTCTTCTCTTTACAGCGGTCATACAGAACATTACTGTTGACTTTGCCATCTGCCATTCGATAGTCCTCCAGATTACCATAGTTCTTGCTGAGTGTTCTCAATGAGTACCTTGATCCACAATATTTTATGAAACGGAGACACTAGGCATACCCTCTTCTTCTAGAATTTAGAGAAATGTTTGTACAAAAGAATCATCATTGAAGCTACTGTTTCTATATATTTTACTTTTCTTAGTATAATTTGATCTTGGTGTTATATTGAAAATTAAACTCGGGGAGTACCTGATATGTGTGTAAAAGGAAAATTGACATTATACAGAAATCATTACCATCCAGTCCAGTTTTCAGTCCACATCTTTGGCTTTCCAGGAGAAATAGGTTTAAAATAGTCATAGTAGAAACCATTGCAGGTATTGATCTACAAAAAAATGATTCGTATATCAGTAAAAGCCCTAAACTATTACAAATTTCTAAAGAGAGTTTATGTGGAAAGCTAGACCTCTATTAATGGCAAAAGATATTAAAAAAACTTCTCACAATTGGGTCTGGAGCATCGGTTTGTTTACACATCACCTAGGGAGTACTTGTATTTAATGATAGTGCCATATTTCCTGCCCAATTGGCATGTAACTTTCCCTTCTCACCATAATATTGCTCTACTTGTCGATATTCATTCTCTATCTCCACAGGACTATGAATCAAATCAGTGTGCCATAGCTTATTAGTATGAATCAAATCAAAGTGGCATACATCATTATACACAGAACAGTGTAATAATCAAATAAATACTAAATTAGTATGAATCAGGTCAAAGTTTCATGCATCGTTATACTCAGAACAGTGTAACAAACTATTAAAAGGATAACATACCTGTGTCAAGATAATGGGTCCACCTTGCCATGCAAAAAGGTTTTCTTTTTTCATCATCTCTATTATCTTTGCTGTAAATATTTGCATATGGTACTAAAGAAAACAAAAAAAAATTGTACTTTAGTGGTGGTGTTTATAAAATTAAGCACAAACATAAACATTGAGATTTCAATTGAAATCTTATGATGCTCCGCACCGGAAACCTTAAGAATGGCATTAAAATTTGTTTAAAACAAATTTTCAACAGTTTCAAAGTTTTTTTATAAAGAAAAATAATTCTAAATCCATTTCAGGGTTCTGAAATTCTTTTCACTCAACTGAACTTAGAACCTTGGTCATATTCAATTTTTAAATGTTGCTTAATAGATAAATTAAAAACTTTGCATATGAAAGACCATATACAGATTTGTATGCTCATTAACTTTTGAAAATGGATTGTCACAAGCATTTCCTGGGAACAAGGTTCTTGTCTACTGTCAAACTTTTCCTCTTTTTATTCCTTATTTATATCCATCCAACTTATTGATTTGAAGGATCAAGCTAATCAAAGTATCTGATCATGCTATTTTCACAATGTCTATGGTTACAACAACCATTAACGAGCCAAATCCAAACTGAAATCACCATGAAATTTCCGTTGTCTATTCTCAGCTTGATTCCTAGTGCAGTGGCATTTAAACAAATCTGTATGAGATTCGCTACTTACTGGAAACAAATCTATGTCTAACTCATAGATAAATGAAGTGATCTATTGAGCTATGATAAGGAAATTAGGAACAAAATTGATGTGTGTTAAACTAGGTTGTCATTGATGATGACAGTGACCGGGATGGCAAATATTCTTGCATGATCTAAATGCCCATAATACTCTAGAAGATGCCTTAGCCCTAACACATTGATAATACTAATGATGCCCTTAATATACATGAATGAAAGCCTAAGTGTATCGAACCCTAAGCATATGAAGAAGGAGCCCTAGACATAAAATTTTAAGAGCTGCCATGAATAAAATTAGAATGACAGCCTCACAAATTTAAGTTTCTTGATGGTAAAATGACCTTACTTAAGGTTGGGACTGCCATAGGCTTGAAGAGGGAAATTTTCCCTTTCTAACGAGCTATCACTCGCCCTCTAACACCTTCTAGTTTGAGAGAAAATTGATTTTCAAGTTTGAATATAATATTTTTAAAGGCTAGCCGACCTAAGCCTACCTGTCCATGTCGGCCTCCCTCCAAGAGACGTGTCCCTTTATTAAAGGTCGAAGTCCTATATAAATATGACGTCCAGCACCTCATTTCAACCATGAATTCGGTAAAAAATTCAGAAATTGAGCACAAAATTAAGGAGGCCGAGAAGGACTTTGGCATCATGTTTTGGGCTAAATATTTTTTATTGGGTTACCTCAGGCTAGTGGACAGCTCGAACTAGGACAATCATCTTGAAACCTGAAGTATACACCTGTGTTTGCAGCATTGGATTGTGCTCATTTGCTGGAGGACAGAACTCCGATCTTTGCAGTCTCATGGAGGCTAGGCTCTAGCATTGGTGGCTTGGAACTACAACTCAGTTTTGTAGCTTGCAGTCCCATTGAAGAACTTCGGACCAATGATCCAAGGCTTGTAGAGGCTCGGATTATTTAGCATTTATACCTCAGATCAGTAAAATAAAGCCATAGACCTGTGATTATATTAAATCAAACCTCAGACTTGTATTGCAGCCTAGTTTAGGCCCGGATTAGCTCAGTCCTGTGGATAGGTTTCTCCTTAACTCAGACTTCAGGGCAGCTCGGTGCTATTGGTTCAGTTACCTGTGGCAGCTTCTCTGTGGAGAGCTTGAACTTGCCTCCTGTAGAAGCTAACATTACAGAGGGTTGTCTCGGATTGCAGGTTATTTTGGATTGCAGTATTGGACTATGTCAAATCTGTGAGTTATCTTGTCTCAATTGTTAAGTTATTGGCTACAACAGGTTCATTATCTAAAGCAGTGAAGTAGGAGGAGTACTGAAGATATTCGTTTGCGGTCATTTAAGAAGTAATTAATAAGGACATCATCATCACTGTTAGAGAATGTGACCTACAACAGTTCAAGAAGTAAAAGTGGTACCAAAGCACAACCACATAATCAAGAACAGTGTAATCACATCATCAAGGGACGAACACATTCAGTTCTCAGAATTGAAGGAAGAAAAAATGCGTCAGTTTTATCATTAGAACAGATCTTAAGCATTGAAAATACAACATAAAAGATCTTGTTTGAATGAGCATCTTTGGAGCATTTTTGTCCTGGAGAAACATTATAATAGCAGGGAATACTTGAAGAACACAATACTTGCAGCAGTTTTTGGACAGACCCTTGTAGACTTTTTGTTGAAGCAATGTAGAAGTTGGTCTTGGTGACATTCTTGGAGACCTTGATTGAAGCCCTCATGGAGTGACCTTGGAAAGATTGTTTGGGTACCATGAAGAGCTGTGGAGACACCTTCATGTGAAGAATAAGGTTGTCATTGATGACGTAATGTGGAGACTACAATGAAGACTAAGTGAATATTGACAGGGCTCGTTGAAGAAGACATTGGGAGCCGTAAGCATAACCAAATATATCTTGACGAAATGAAGCAGGAGGTTGGAGCCTCATAGAGACAAGGTTGGTGCCTTGGAAGATAGGGTTGGAGCCCTAGAGGATAGGAGTCCTCAAGAGACCAGGTTGGAGCCTGTAGCAGATATAGGGTTGGAACCCTTGAGGTTGGTGCCTCAGAATTGACAAGGTTGGGGCCTTGGAAGTCCAAGTCAGTGCTTGGCAAATACAAGTTGGAGCCTGGGAGATTGAAGATTGGTGTCTTCATCTAGGGTTGGAGCCCTGCATATATTGTACTTGATTTATTGTAAAGAAGATATTAATAAAAGAATTTATTCTTATTGTTCATTTTGTGTTCTAAATATAGGTGATCTAACTAGTAAAATTAACAATTGAAAATAAATATTGATTCACCCCCCTCTTAGTATTTTGTTAATTTATGCAGATGTTCTATGCCATTTCAGATTAGGGCACAGTGCTGAAGAAGATAGAACATACTAATAGATCAATAGAAGACAAGCCAAAAACAGAGATGATAGATGGTGGCGTTACGGCGATCAGCAGGATGCCTCTACCAGCAAAGTCTTCAATAGGTCATTCAGCCAAGCTTGTCACACATCACCCAGAACAACCCAAACAAATGACAGTCTATATATATCACAGCTCCAACACTATCTAGAGATTGAGAATTCCTCCACACCAATATGTTTCAAATGAACTCTAAGTCTCTCCAATATATAGGAGTCTTTGGGGGCGTGTGACACGTCCTTTAAGACATTTAAGTCTATATTTTATTCCAGGCCGACCTAGCACATAAGTGAAATAAATTCAAAGTACATGTTCTGCTCATCCGATCGAGATGATCTTTAGATCAATCTTACACCTCTCTAAAAGAGGAATCCAATAAAAATATTAGGATCGTCATCTAAGTAGTACAACCCGGAGTTTGGACCTAGTTGTCCAATTTTAACACTCCCTCTCAAATAGGGAGAACTCCGTCCACTAGTGCAATCGAAACATCGTGTGTCATCCCGCCATAACTTTCTTTGCTGGCCTCTTTATTTCAGAACAAAAGTGGGTCAGTCACAAGGACATCATTCTCGGCTGACAGATTCATCCCAGAGGTCAAAACCTCTATGGGACTCACAAAGAGTCTCCAACCAACCCGAAGTTGGTTCATCTGACCCGAAGTCAGGCAGAGGTTCGAGACCTCACAAGACTTAATCCCAGATCAAGTGGTTGGATCGTGCCATCCTAGATAGAGAGTACGGAAAATTCTGATGCGTCCATCAGTCTTTGCTACTAGTCTCTAGCCTTTCCCATCTAATTGGCCAAATGAGAGGTACTTCCCATGAGCCCTGAACTCAATGTGTAGGATGCATACAAGGCATAGATAATGAGAGGTAAACCAACTCAATAATCATAACGATGGGGTCCAAGCACACCAACAAGGTTCGGCAAGCCTAGCCTTGTGGTTTCTCATAGCTCCGAGAAGCTGTCCCCAAAGCCCCCCAGAGCTCCCAGAGCTCATCGTCCAACAGGACCCTCATAATAGGATCGTTCCATGATACCAAGATTCTCACGGAAGGTTATGAACATGACCTTCCCTAAGGGCATTGTGAGAATATCCGTGACCTACTCATCAGTTCCTATATGATCGATCCTTACGGCGCCTCGCTGTACCATATCCCAGATAAAGTGGTACCAGCCATCAACATGCTTGGATCAATCGTGGAACCTGGGATTCTATGACAAATTAATCCCCCTCTGGTTATCATAAAGGATAATGGTGGCATCCAGCACATGCTCGAACAGCTCACAGAAGAGCTTTCGCAACCAAGTGACTTCACAACAGGCCATACATGTTACAATGTATTCGACCTCAGCGGTGCTCAAGGCTACCGACTTTAGATTCCTGCCCCAAGCAGATCTACATGTGAAGTAGCATCCAGATGTGCTCTTGCGATCCACCACACTGCCAGCCTAATCGGCATCAGTATATCCATGGAGTGTCATACTCCCGGCAGTGTATCTCATCCCATGGTCTATCGTGCCTCAGAGATATCTCGAGAGTTTCTTGGCAACAACCCAGTGAATGTTATGATCAACCATGTGTTGACTCAAAGTGTTCACTGCACAACATATGTCCGAACAGGTGGTCATTAAGAACATCAGGGTCGCTATGATGGACCCAGCAACGCTGCTACTCAACTTCTTAAAGTTGAGTTCCATGGACTTACAATCCATCATACCAGAAACTTCATAATGTATTTTCCTTGAGAAAGGAAAATCTTGCCAGGTCTCTGCTAGACCTTTAGGCCTAGACATTCGTCCTAGTTCCTTCATCTCGAACTCAACAGCGAGCTCCCTCTTGCACTGATGAATGAGAGGGTCAGAACCTGTCAGGAAGAGTTCAACCACATACAGCACCAGAGTGAGAGGCTTCTTTCTATTAACCTTGCAGTGAAGGTTCAGATCGGCAATACTACAAGTGAAGCCCAGCTTCATCAGGTGGCTATCTATCCTCTCGTACCAAGCTCAGGGTTCTTGTTTCAGCCCATAGAGGGCTTTCTTCAACCTGCAGACATGGGTGTCCCGATCCTGGACTTCCGACCCCAAAGGTTGCTCCACATATATCTCTTCCTTCATCACACCATGCAGAAAATGCGGTCTTCACAGCATCTGATGAAGACTCCATCCTTGTGTAGCAACAAAGGCTATAATAGATCGAATGGTGGTAAATCGGGCCATAGGTGCAAATATGTCATCATAGTCTATACCTTTCTCACAGGCAATGAATCTTGCCTTGAAATTTTCAGCACTTCCATCAGATCCATGCTTGATATTGTAGAGCCATTTCGAGGTGACAACTGCTTTGTCCTATGGTCTTGGAACCACATCCCAGACATCATTCTTCATAATGGACTCATACTCTTTTTGCATAGCATCCTTCCAGACTTGATGCTTTATTACTTCCTCAAAGGATCCAAGGCTCATATTGTACTCATGGCTTGCTAGATACCCCTGGTATTTATATGGCTTCTTGGTTTTCATCCAGGATTTCCCCCTCTGAAGCCATATGTCCCTGAGCCATGAGGATCTTATTTTGTTCAAAAAATGTATCTGCTCAGGAGCATATACAAATACATTCTCCCTCTTAATGCCAGCTTCTCTTTCGAGAGAAGACTTCTAATTTAAATGAGGGCATCCAAGACACCGGATTGGTAAGGAGTTTTATAGTCAAAGCCATTAAATAATTATTGCCATATACAGTAACATTGCTTCCATGCATCTTGACACGTATCGTATGCTTGTCAAATAATGGAAATCATTTATTCATAACTTGACAGGCTTTGCTAAGCATGGTTCAACGACGTGACTGAAAGGCTGCAAAGACTTCTCAGTTCACACTTCATGTTTATTATTATGCTGTAATACTGTCACAAGCTTACAACTATAATGAATATGGGTGTTTGTCTATGTCACTGTCATAATGACAGTGACATAGAATAACAGATTTAGAACCATCACATTCATCACTGCTAGCTGAATATGCACTTCACTTACATCTCTTGGACTCTTGTCCTTGATGTACCAGGCAGGGTTCTCTTCCTCCTATACCTGCAAAAAGTACTATTTCTCCAATACTTTTTCCTTAGCTGCTCACAAGGTCCTCTGCTGCTTCACATATTAGTTGATCAATCTGCCTTCTTTCAATGACAATGCTCCTCCAATTTCACTGATCATAGGTCTCGAATTCACCCTTTTATCCACGCATTTAAAAAAACAGCTCTATCCACGGAGCTTCTACAACAAATCATTGTTTATACGATGTGATTCAAGCTAATATTTAATGAACAGTGATGTCATTATTGATCCTTAAATCTGCATAGATTATTAAGGCATAGGTCCAATTAAATGAGCCTCAGGTCAAAATTTTAATCACAAACTCGAGTTGCACAAATCCAAGATTATAGGTCTGCACAGGGCCGATCTTGAATTATCCCGTCACAAGGATCATAAGTACTACCCTCAACGATATAATCACGGAGTGAACATGGGTATGATCCTACTACTATAACTTTCGCTGCAGACATCTGTTTAGTTGTCAATGTTCCAAACTTATAAGAACAAATCATAGTAGTGCAGTCTAAAGTCTCTACACTTGGTAGTTTTCTCACAATAGCGTTCTTCTGAGCCATCTTTCTAGTGCCAAGAGCCAAGCATGTTGTAATAACTGCAGGTAAACCTTCAGGAATCGCAGCCATGACTAACACTACCGCAATCTCAAAGTAATAAGTGCATTTTTCAAATGAAAATTTGAAATTTCGAGGCCATCCATTTACATATTCCCATGTAAGAAAATACTTTACATTGAAAAACCAGACCAGTGCACAGATGACTCCGATAATGGAAGTCAGAACCTCGCCAAACTCATTCAACTTTTTCTTCAACGGTGGATCTTCATCATGCTGCGAAGCTTCATGGATCTGAGAATGATCCTTGCCTATCTCCGTATGCATCCGGTGGATGTTACAAGACAGATGCATGTACCATTGACAACCGTTGTTCCAGCAAAAACCATGCATAATTTTTTTTTTTTTGTTTTACCTTGCAACTCCACGTCCTCACGATCTACTTTGTGATGACCCTTTTTCACAGTTCTTTCAGACTTCTTCACGTGATTATTTCACAGAGCACGCTTGCCTTGAGTTGCTAACTTTAAATATGATCCACAGGCGTATTTCAGCGTTCATGGTAGTGTGGCACTATTCCAGACTGTCCACACCACTTCCGTCCTCACATACATCCATACCACGCTATGGCTTCAGCACTGGTCGCTTCACGCCATGTAACATTGTGGGCAGATCGACCACCATGCTTCCACTACGTAGACAGTTGAGGAGATCGCTGCAAACTTTATGAAAATCATAACTTTGGCTGCACCGGGTGACGTGGCAGCCAACATCGTTGACTTGACCTTGACGTTCACAGTCACAGCTCTCCTCATAGGCTACCGAGGTCACCACGCCTGGTTCGACCCTCCACAGGTCACGCAACTGCACTAAAACACCTTCTGCAGCAATCGATTTCCAAAACGTTGTTCACGGTTTTGTTGCTCAAACCACAGACCAGCACCAAGGCACCACCACTCTTCCGCCAACAAGCTGTCACAGGCACCACGGATCTCAGTGGGCACACAAGCCGCTCCACAAACAAGAATGAGCAATTCTGCTCCACGCTCAGTCTTAAGCGTCGCCGGAATGACGGTGAGGGAGACACAGCGTCGGCTCACTCAACAGGCTGACCAATCGATCATAAATTTCACTGACCCATCTCAAAGTTACAGCAAAGGCTTCTCCTAAAAAAAACTGAGCACTAGATACAAATTCATTTGACGGCTGGTGCTTCTCCACGTTATCCGATTGTCGGTGGATTCATGCTTTTCATTCGCTGAGTTTTAGAATTTTCTACGAGATGGCGTCGCCCATCCATCAACCCATCCCCCATCAACAATATAAGTGATTTAAGCAAGACCCGCCTATCCAAGCCCATCATCAATCTCTTCCATATATTATTGCTTTTACGTGAAAATCTTCCCTGTTCGGGCTTCGTAGGACACTGACTCCGCTATTTTCATCCGGCTTCGAACCTTCAACTGATGGTGGAGGCACAGTAAGTATGCGTGGAGGCTGATACACCGTGATATGTTTGTGATGCGATGAGATGTAACCCTAGCATGATTCATACGCAGCCTTGCACTATTACCTCCAGCATTTAAAAAAATATGCGCTACCATTTGCTGTGGTGGTATGGCCTGCGGCCTACCACACAGCTTTACGTCACCCATATTTGCTTTTACAACGACTGTGTTTGAGATCGATTTCTCCCTTTGATTCTTGCGGAAAGCATTAAAGTGGCTTGTGACATTCTCTTTGAAAGATAGACCGTCCATAAGACAGTCCTCAATCAACATGCAATCTATCTTCAAACACGGTGGCAACCTTCTGTAACTATAACTCAAATTGGGCTTCATATTCTCCAGGCTTTGATACCATGTTAATTTATGCAGATGTTCTATGCCATTTCAGATTAGGGCACAATGCTGAAGAAGATAGAACATACTAATAGATCGATAGAAGACAAGCCAAAAACAGAGATGATAGATGGTGGCATTACAGCGATCAGCAGGATGCTTCTACCAGCAAAGTCTTCAATAGGTCATTCAGCCAAGCGTGTCACACATCACCCAGAACAACCCAAACAAATGACAGTCTATATATATCACAGCTCCAACGCTATCTAGAGAGAGAGAATTCCTCCACACCAATATGTGTCAAATGAACTCTAAGTCTCTCCAATATATAGGAATGTTTGGGGGTGTGTGACACGTCCTTTAAGACATTTAAGTCTATATTTTATTCCAGGCCGACCTAGCACATAAGTGGAATAAATTCAAAGTACATGTTCTGCTCATCCAATCGAGATGATCTTTAGATCAATATTACACCTCTCCAAAAGAGGAATCCAATAAAAATATTGGGATCGTCATCTGAGCAGCACAACCCGGAGTTTGGACCTAGTTGTCCAATTTTAACATATTTTCAACAATTGGTATCAGAGCCAGTACCTTCACTCAAAGCCTAACAGCTTGAAGGTTGATCATTAGAAGAAAAATGGCAAAGTCAAGAAAGAAAGTCTCCAATCCTCCTAAATACATGTCTTCCTCAACCTTTGAAATTGAAGTAAATCAATTTGCGAAGGCTCCATTGTTCAATGGAAACTTTGATTTATGGGTGGCAAGAATGAGGAATTTCTTGAAGACTCAAGGAATTGAAGTTTGGAAATCAATGATTACTGATAGCATGTTGGAAGGAGAATCCAAGGAGTATAATACAAGAGCAATGAAAGTAATCTTGAATGGGCTATCTGATTCTATGAAGGCCAATTTGGAAAAATGTTCATCAGCAAAAGGAATATGGGAAAAACTTCATGATCTTCACCCAAAAGGAGCATTGACCATTACCTCTAGTCAAGAAGATGATGGAAAGCAAGAAGGAAATCCAAAACCCATCAAGGAAGTTGAAGATAAGAGAGATGACAACAAGGCTAAAGAAGACCTAGAAGATGAAGAGAACAAAGAAGAATTTGAAGAAGATCTCCTGAATAAAATTATGGCTTCCATGGAAGAGATTAATGGTTTGAAAAAGGAAAATGAGGAACTTAAGAAGAAAGTGCAAGATGGTAACCAAGACAAGGGGAGATTGTTAATCTAGGTTGTCATTGATGATGACAATGACCGGGATGGCAAATATTCTTGCATGATCTAAATGCCCATAATACTCTAGAAGATGCCTTAGCCCTAACACATTGATAATACTAATGATGCCCTTAATATACATGAATGAAAGCCTAAGTGTATGGAACCATAAGCATATGAAGAAGGAGCCCTAGACATAAAATTTTAAGAGCTGCCATGAATAAAATTAAAATGACAGCCTCACAAATTTAATTTTCTTGATGGTAAAATGACCTTACTTAAGGTTGGGACTACCATAGGCTTGAAGAGGGCAATTTTCCCTTTCTAACAAGCTATCACTTGCCCTCTAACTCCTTCTAGTTTGAGAGAAAATTGATTTTCAAGTTTGAATATAATATTTTTAAAGGCTAGCCAACCTAAGCCTACCTGTCCATGTCGGCCTCCCTCCAAGAGACATGTCCCTTTATTAAAGGTCAAAATGCTATATAAATATGACGTCCAACACCTCATTTCAACCACGAATTCGGTCAAAAATTCAAAAATTGAGCACAGAATTAAGAAGGAGGCCGAGAAGGACTTTGGCATCATGTTTTGGGCTAAATATTTGTCATTGGGTTACCTCAAGCTAGTGGACAGCTCGAGCTAGGACAATCATCTTGAAACCTGAAGTATACACCTGTGTTTGCAGCATTGAATTGTGCTCATTTGTTGGAGAACAAAACTCTGATCTTTGCAGTCCCATGGAGGCTAGGCTCTAGCATTGGTGGCTTGGAACTATAACTCAGTTCTGTAGCTTGCAGTCCCATTGAAGAACTTCAGACCAATGATCCAAGGTTTGTAGAGGCTCGGATTAGTTAGCATTTATACCTCAGATCAGTAAAATAAAGCCACAGACCTGTGATTATATTAAATCGAACCTCAGAATTGTATTGCAGCCTAGTTTAGGCTTAGATTAGCTCAGTCTAGTGGATAGGTTTCTCCTTAACTCAGACTTCAGGGCAGCTCGGTGCTATTGGTTCAGTTACCTGTGGCATCTTCTGTGTGGAGATATTGAACTTGCCTCCTGTAGAAGCTTGCATTACAAAGGGATGTCTCGGATTGCAGGTTATTTCGGATTGCAGTATTGGACTATGTCAAATCTGTGAGTTATCTTGTCTCAATTGTTAAGTTATTGCCTACAACAGATTCATTATCTAAAGCAGTGAAGTAGGAGGAGTACTGAAGATATTCGTTTGCGGTCATTTAAGAAGCAATTAATAAGGACATCATCATCACTGTTAGAGAATGTGACCTACAACGGTTCAAGAAGTAAAAGTGGTACCAAAGTAGAACCACATAATCAAGAACAGTGTAATCACATCATCAAGGGAAGAACACATTCAGTTCTCAGAATTGAAGGAAGAACAAATGCGTCAGTTTTATCATTAGAACAGATCTTAAGCATTGAAAATACAACATAAAAGATCTTGTTTGAATGAGCATCTTTGGAGCATTGTTGTCCTGGAGCAACATTATAATAGCAGGGAATACTTGAAGAACACAATACTTGCAGCAGGGAATACTTGAAGAACACAATACTTGCAGCAGTTTTTGGATAGACCCTTGTAGACTTCTTGTTGAAGCAGTGTAGAAGCTGGTCTTGGTGACATTCTTGGAGACCTTGATTGAAGCCCTCATGGAGTGACCTTGGAAAGATTGTTTGGGTACCATGAAGAGCTGTGGAGACACCTTCATGTGAAGAATAAGGTTGTCATTGATGACGTAATGTGTAGACTACAATGAAGACTAAGTGAATATTGATAGGGCTCGTTGATGAAGACATTGGGAGCCGTAAGTATAACCAAATATATCTTGACGAAATGAAGCAGGAGGTTGGAGCCTCATAGAGACAAGGTTGGTGCCTTAGAAGATAGGGTTGGAGTCCTAGAGGATAGGAGTCCTCAAGAGACTAGGTTGGAGCCTGTAGCAGATATAGGGTTGCAGCCCTTGAGGTTGGTGGCTCAGAATTGAAAAGGTTGGAGCCTTGGAAGTCCAAGTTAGTGCTTGGAAAATACAAGTTGGAGCCTGGGATATTGAAGATTGGTGTCTTCATCTAGGGTTGGAGCCCTATATATATTGTACATGATTTATTGTAAAGAAGAAATTAATAAAAGCATTTATTCTTATTGTTCATTTTGTGTTCTAAATATAGGTGATCTAATTGGTAAAATTAACAATTGAAAAGAAATACTGATTCACCCCCCTCTCAGTATTTCCAACAATGTGCAGCTGCTACCTTAAGAAGATATGGAACATCAGCAATAGGCCCAACAGGAAAGCGGCAATGAACAAGACCATCGTGGAGAAACATATTTTCCATCCCAAAAATGGTGATACCAAGCCCCTGAGGAATTTTTCAAAATGCATGGTAGGTTGATAATAGAGTGACTAACATACTGTTGTTGAAAATCACCTTGACATAGCTGTTAAATCAAACTTGGTTTAAATTTACAGTGATCACATCATTCTTTAAAGAATACTGTCAATTTAGTACTTCTATGAATTTCAATGGTAGCAACAGTCAAAACAAAGGCCAGTACTTATAGCACCAAAACAAAGGCTTGGCACAAAGCCTTTGTTAAAGAATCCATAAGCCAGTAATGCAATGGCTGGACCAACGTTGATAATGGAAAACACGTCATTCAACTCAAAAGGTCCCTCCCTTGGCCTGTGATGAGACTGTCCAAAGAAAATGGATTGTCAATTACAATCTAAAACTAACATCTCAACAGTCCTGTAATCAAGGGAACAAAAGGGGATTGCATAGTGCAAAACATATCTGCTATGTTACAGCTAGATTGTTTTTTTTTTTTAAAGTTAATTCTTGGTCCACCTTTCTGTAAACTGTAGTTATCCCTCATGCATATGCCACAGCGAAGCATGCCAGAGAGCTCGATGAGCCCAGCGAGCCAAGTATTCCATTCCAACCTATAAAAGCACATTTGGAGTCATTATTTTTTGAATATTTAGTTCCAAATCTAATACCAACAGCTCAAGTAAAGAAATTTCACATACTGTGGCTCCCACTGCTAATGAAAATGTGCCAAACATCTCTGTGTAGGGAATCTCTGCACCCTGCATACAAATTCCATCAGAGAACAAGCAAGGTAATATACCCATGTCATCTCATACGTATGAGCATAAAGACAAGAGTGATAGAACTACTGTAATATTTATTTGAAATGATAATGGTTAGCACCATTGAGTACGAACTCAAAATTCATGTTGCAAAAAATTTATTAAATACAAGTATTTCTGTGACTGCCAAAGAGAGCATGACCTGAAGCTTAGCAAAGCACATGTTAGGTAAGAATCATGTAACTGAACAATGCAGAATTATAGTTGTTATGATGAAATAGATCCAGCATTTTTGACTGGGCCAACTAAATTTAGTTATATTGCAACATTGAGTGAGAGATACCATATAAGTTCATCATAAAACTCATGGTAAACATTTGGAACAAGAAGATATTTATACGATCAGTATGCCTAGTGGTTATGAAACTGTTAAAAGGAGAATCAATCTGCTTACAAGGATAATCCAGTTTCTCATAAAAGATGCAATCTGGCCCTTTCCAATTGGAACCAAAGGATCAGGGACCTGTTTAGAGATTTCCGGAAAATTTCCATAACTCATATCTACAGGGTTCACAATTTGTGAGGCAGACACACTCTTTAAGAAGGTTTGTAGCGGGAAGTCGGCTCACAACTGGATAGATGCAGAGACTCTTTTAATAGAATAAGAGGACAATCTAACGAGTACCCCAAGTCTCTCAGACCCCCTAAGAAAAACCATAATAGACCATAAAATAAAAACTGAAAGGAGCACAGCCATGGTGAGAACATGGGGCCTGCTAAGGAGACGTAGACTTTTTCAGCTCAAACAATATATTTCAGAGAACATTATCTCCAGGAAAGAGAGGAAAAACCCATTCGAAAGCTATTTGAATGGAATACATCAAAAGGCAGGTTTCACCAGGAACAGCTAAAATAGTTACTTCAAAAATTAACGTTTTGATAGAACAATATTACAAACTGGTTAATGATTCAATCCTCCGACATACCTTAGGATGGACAGATCTGCAGGCACCACAACCAGGAGCATAGAAATCTAAAACAACAAGCTTGTCTCCAGCATTTAGAAGAGAATCAATCAATTCCTGGGTTGAATGAACTTCTACCATATTTTATGTCACTCCTTTTTCCCACCATCTTGATAGGTGGAGCATACATGTCTGTGCTGCACGAACTTGGTAAGAAAATCACCCAACCACAAGCAATGAAAACCCACGCTTTGAAAGATTTTATAGAAACATTAGAAATACCATAAAGTATTTAAGCCTAAAAAAGATCCAGACTCACTTCATACCGGGTAGTTTCAGAAAGAAACCAACCAAACAAAAAAAAATCAAGACTATTTTTCTCATGGTTGTGCTCCTTTCAGTTTTTATTTTATGGTCTATAATGGTTTTTCTTAGGGGTCCGAGAGACTTTGGGTACTCGTTAGATCATCCTCTTATTCTATTAAAAGAGTCTCTGCATCTATCCAGATGTCAGCCTGGGTATATAGAAATTCTGATACTTCCTAAAAAATAAAAGAGAAATACCTTAATACTGGTAGCGTTGACATACCTGAAGTCAAACCCCCGACGGTCGTTCGCTTGGAAACACTGGGAAACCCTGAATCAATTCCACTCTCTGAAACTTTTCCTGAGATAACAACGAAATATTCAAGAATAAGAAACGATGGGAAAAGGAATACCTTCATAGGAAGGGCAAACTGTCAAAGTTGCTCAGGGGTTTTCCCTTAAAACAGTGTCGCGCGAGCTATTCTGTTCTCTATCATCTCAGCAGTGTTAAGTGGGTTGACTTATAAATCTCTCATACTTGTCCCTCTATTCCAACTTTCTCACCGAAACCATTGAACCATTCCTCCCTCCATTTTTGAGCTTCCTCTATTAGAAGAAATTTACTTGAACCAAAACATCTTGACTAAAGAAATTTCATCAAATGTTGGAAATCTCATTACGCTCTCTAGCTTATGGTTAGCAGAAAATAAATTATCACGGGCAATACCTGCTTCCATAACTAATTTTCGTCGCCTCTCAAATTTGTATCTCCATCACAATCAACTGCATGGAAAACTGCCAACAAGTTTATGCAGGCTACAGAGTTTGGCATACCTCTACCTTACCAGTAATATGTTTGAAGGCCCTGTACCCAAACAGATTGCAATGAATGGTGACAGTCTTATACAAGTTGATCTATCTAATAACCTCTCTATTCGAACCCTTGGGGGACAAAATTGAAGGTTTATTGGACACCGTGATGACCCAAAACCCTGTTCTCTTAATCTCCCCTGCAAGCCCATAGCCCACCTTGGGCACCAAAACCTGTCTGGCTGCTTCCCTATATTTCACCTATTTGGGTACTATTTTAGCCCTAAAAGCATCCTTCTTCTTCCCTTTCAAGGAATCAAGATGCCTCAATAGCTTGAGCTGCTCTCTCTCCCTGAAGTGTTTCTTGAATTTGATGTGGCTTTTGAACTTTTCACCGCAGTGATTTTGGAATTTGATGTGGGTTTTGAACTTGTCACTACAGACTTCGCAGATGTGGGTTTTGAACTTGACTACCGAAGCCTCGGCCTCCACCGCCGCCTCCACTGTTTCCCTATTCGAATCCCTCAATACAGACCTGCAAACCCTCGTCTCCATACCCTCTCGGCGTCTCTCATGTCCCTATTTTCAAACATTTAAGATCTTAAATCTTATTTTTCAAACTAACAAGGCCAAATGGAAGATTTTCATTGGTTGGAGGAGGTGCCACATGTCTAAATTTATTGGCTGGAAGGGTGATGAGAAAGGCTTCTCATTGGCTGGGGTGAACAGTATTTGCTCACCCCAAGCCAACAAAAAAAATGCCTCCAGCTTAATTATATTATCATAGCATAAGTGTCAACAAAATACATTACCACCAACAAAATATAGTAATATAGATTGGTTTAAGAGCTGGCACAAGTCTTTCTTTGAAAATTAAGAAGCCTGAAGAGGAGCCAAGACAGTCGGCGTTTTTGGTTATTGTCGACACAAAAAGAGAAAAATTACAAATCTCATAATTACACATTAAGGATGGAGATTGGGAGGAAACGCTCGAAGTGCAGCAAAGAGAGCATCACGTTCATGCATATGGTAATCAATGTGTTCCACTTGACTCTCCAAGTGCGAAGATGGTCATTTGTGCGTTGTTGTTGGCACCAGAGTCCTTCCACAGAGTCAACGATCTCATTATGCACATGCTCGAGGTCGTTGATATAGGAAACCAATTCGTTCATGTCCTCGTACCTCTGTTCCCTCAGCGTATCAATGTTGAGATGTATGCGATCCAGCTGGGTCGCGATGGACTCCAAGGTGACTAGAATTCTATGTGGCTCAGTGAGCGAGCTGGAGACAGGGCCATATCTGTAGAGGAGTGTCGACTCTCAATCGACTCATAGTCCGGGCTAGGCTCCCCATGTTGTTGGCGCACATCCATGTGTGGCCCAGCACCCCCCTGCAGACCCGCCCTCTCTGTGGAGGCATACTACCAACTCCAACACCACCTACAGCACTGCCATGGACTGCGTACTGCTTTACCTGAGAAACACCCCACTAGACATTGAATTGACAATATTGAAATAACACACCACTGACAATTCCAGAGTTGTTGAACACGATTACCCAACTGAGAAGGATCTCGAAGTCCTGAGCACCAACACCACAATGACGAGTAGTGAAGACGTAGGAAGACATAGCACAAGCCTTGGGGCCCGCAAAGCTCATACATCCCCAGGAAAGGCACCTGAAACTGCTCCCCCCATCCGACTAGCGATCCAGTGAAGTGTGCGCTAACGAAAGAAGAAGTCGGGCTGAGGAAAACTCTGTGTCTGCACCCGACCCACGTAGTCCAGGCCAAAGACCAAATAAACCGTTACGTCGGACAAAGAAAACATCCCCCAATCCCATGGCCATGTTGGATGCAGGCCTCAATATCCCTCCCTTTCGCATTCAACATTCAACAGCCTCATCTTGTTCTACTACCCCAAGCCACAACTTGAGCTAGGATGAAAACAAACCACACCTCATTCTCTCTCGGCGCTCTCTCCTCATCGCCCAACACCTACGAATGATTTCTTGTTGGTCCTTGTGCGATATTAAACTCAACTCACGAGGAGCAGGATGTAGGTTCCAAAGCCCATTCATTGCATTCGTGCGGCGTGTGTAGGCCCCTCTAGCTCCACAATCCAATGCATAGCCAACTGGCCCATTAAATGATCACCCCCATTGAGGGTGTTAATTTTGTTCTTTAAATAATATTTATAATAAATTTCTTTGAATAAGAAAGGACGATATCCAATTTTAAAATCACTATACAAATAGTTTAATGGGTTATATGATATTTGAATGGAGGCTCTTATGAGTAGAATTATGTAGAGGTTTCTCTTCTAAATCCATCACATAAATCTTATAGATTCCTAATGAGTTTTGAACGAGCTAATATAGTTCATCTTCACGAGAATTAGTAGGTTATATGATATTTTTTATTTTATTTTTTAATATATTTATAACTAGCATTTGCCCCTAAGGGTTCAAAGGTACACTGAAGGAGCAAGCTTTGTGTTAACTCCTATGCAGACCAAAGGGTGTGGTTTCCATCGATCTTAGATCAACGGTGACACACGGGCACAAACAAGCCCGCTGTTTAAACCAAATGATGCCCCCGCAGTGGGTCTCCCCGTGTGCGCTTTGATTGAGATCAACAACTGACATTTACTTTGAACTTGAACTTTGAACTTGGATTGAAAGCAGGCCACAGCTCAACGAACTAGAAGATCTTAAATTGCGAATTCGTGAGATACTACTTCAAACAGCGAAAATATTTCTTCCTGAAACACAGAAAAATTCACTGGCACTGGTTGGCAAAGAAGTTTGCAACACATTGGCAAAGTACTGAGACCTGCAGGACTAGAAGATCTTAAATTGCGAATTCGTGAGATACTACCTCAAACAACAAAAATATTTCTTCCTGAAACACAGAAAAATTTGCTGGCATTGGCTGGCAAAGAAGATTGCAACACACTGGCAAAGTACCGAGACCAGCAGGGATCGAGCCGAAGAACTAGTTTTTTGAAAGATTGATCTCGTACAGTTGCTTGCACGAACTGATTTCAGTAAGAAGATCTCCACTTAGCTTGTTATTACAAAGGTCCAATATTGTTTTAGATTTATGGCCAAATTTTAACTTTCAATATTGTTTTAGATTTATGGCCAAATTTGCTGAGACAAAATTCTCATCACATATTTGAATCTTAACTTTCAATACAGCCAAATTGTGTGAGACAACAATATTGTTTCAACTAGATTTATAGCCAAATTTAATTAAAATACTATATGCAATTTGAATACCATTTATCTCATACTGATGCTCAATAAATTGCCTATTAAATATATACATTCTTACGCTTTCTGCTTGTTAATTATGGTTTCTAATTAATGTTTCTTAGGTCTTCTGCTAATTATTGTAAAGGAAATCTGAATATTATAGACCATTCGGAAGAAACCTATAAGTAGAATATGCAACTGAATGCACATCTCTTAAACCATACATGGAATTATGTCTAGTCTATGAATTTTACCTGTATACATACTAAATGGAAGCAAATCCTTGAAAAACCATCAGAAAAGGGAAAATAGTTTCCACTATATTAGATATCGGATGAGTTTCAATCTTGTTTTGACTCTCTCATGAACAGTTAGCTTCTTCTTTTTTTTCCTCGTCCCAGGGTTAGGGCCAGTGAAAAACAAGACCTGCATTAAGCTGGACCAAAATACTGAGGAAAAGACATTGAATAACTAGATCAACTTTCTGGCCAACTTGGCATAGGCTTCTGGACTATTAAATGAATATATGCATGAAATTCTTATTATAAAGAGCAAAAACACACAGCTGAGAACTATCTGTAAAGTAACAAACTATGATGAACTGAGCTAGAACATATGGAAAGGTACCTGTTATTTGTGTTGCATTTCATATATATACCGGTTCATTCAGAAAGAAAAGAAAGCAAAGCCGGAATCCTGCTCTGTCACAAGAAACAGTGCCACCTGAACCACTTCCAGAGTATTTAGCCAACGTTCCGGCATGACTGAATTCTCTTTTTCCTTTTTCTCCGCCAATTCCCTAGAGAATGGCTCACAGTCAAGAATTTGGCATGCTTGTGGCAGAATCTAGGAGGGAACGCTATGGGAACTGATCATGTTAACGTGAATCCCAAACCCTCGGAGCTCCAGTGCCGCCGACCTCACGAGCCGAACCAGACCTGTCTTGCTGACAGTATAGGCATGAGGACCCAGCCCTCCCACGACGCCGCCCACGCTGCCCGTGAAAATGATGGACCCTTTCTTCGCAGTCTTCATAACGCGGGTTGCATATTTGATGCCCAGAAGCGCTCCCCTGAGATTGACGGCCATCGTGTAATCAAACTCGGGCATGCGCGTTTTGTCAATAGGGCCGACCGCGCCCAAAATGCTCGCGTTGTGGTGGAAGATGTCCACTCTACCTTCCCCATTGAAACCCCCTTCTCCACTGTGGCCACTACTTCATCTTCTTTCTTCACATCGTAGCAGATAAACTGAGATCCATTGCCCAATTCCTCTGCCAGATTCTGGGCGTCTTGCACATCTGCTATCAGAACCCGGGGCCGTGCGCTGCAAAGAGGCGAGCTGTCGTACAGGCAAAGGATTAAAAGTTATATTTTCCATTAAAAAAGACACTGTTCAGATTGTGTAGGAACTAACAGTGTGGCAAACAAAAACTCCACAATATAACACCTTTGGGGTAATTAATTTTATTAAGTCTAGCACATAGTGATAGAGTGTTTTGTTAATGCACTCTGTAATGTAAAGGTGACTTGTATCATTAATTTGAAATTCCGTGGGCAACAAAAATCCAACCATACTAAAGGCTAGGCTCACGTCGAATGCAATTTTTTCCTAATTTAAAGAGCTTAAATACCCTTAGATCATGGAGACTTAAACCACAGATTAAACATGCCAAACTCACATAGTTTAACAAACAAATAAATAATAATTTTATTCATTAAATTTAAAAATAAAAATAAAAATAAATAAATTCCCAAATAAATATGTTTCTTTGCTTGACATTCTCCTTTACTATAAAATATATTTTGAATTTTGTGATTTTGTGTATATGAAATAATAATGATATACATCTTATTTTGTAGTGTTTTAAAACTATCAATTGCACTGTATGTTGCAAAGGAAACGTCGTAAGGCAATAGCATAGGGATAGGAAACTATACAGAAATGGGCGCTGCACAATCGTTGACAGGGATACATATCCTTCAGTAGCTCCAAAGGGCATAGAAGTAAATTAGATTTTTTAAGCATAAAACAAAACTTTAAACCACATGTTAGGCATGCGCATGAGAATTATTCACTAAAGATTGCAATACTTCTATCTATGTTTAGAGGACAAGGATATAATCCGTTGTTTCCCTCAATAAGGAGGAGGAATCCATCGATCTTTGGAACTGTTTCATGCACTTGTTTACCGCCTTCCCAACAACTATAATAATAATCATGTAAAGAGGTTCAAAACATAATAATAATCGTCCCCTCATCTCAATAAACCTCTCCCACTCATGTGAACTTTATTTTTATTTTGCATGGCTTCCTGCAGGGTTGCTTCCAATTGCAAAGAAACATGAGATGCCAACTTTATAAATCATTGTTGGGTTTTTTAGGCGAATCGAAGGTTCAAAGAAAATGCTTCAAAAAGAGCCACTCCAAGATTGATTATGATCAATTGCTCATCTTTGATTCATAAATAGGTTACACATCATACATAAAGCTTGATTTCTCTTTAAATACCCTAACATATATTCTTAACCATTATAATCTCTAATCATTATATCCTTTAAAACCCATATATAAATTTTCAAAATGTATATTCTTTAAAACTCATATATAAATGTTTAAAATGTATACTGAAACATGATTGCAAACCCTATGAGCCTAGGTCATTATATCATTTTCTTAATATAAAATTCTAAAGAAATATTTAAATACAAAAGTAAACTCTAAAAATATATATATAGATAATAGGTTTCTTAGTATCAATGAAACACTTTTGGTCTTTTGGTTTTTTTTAATGGTAATCCCATTATCAATAATAATTCTCATAGGATTAATTTCATTTTCACACCAACCTTCACATTAAGTAATCTCATTGATAAGACCATTCAAATCACAACATCTCTAACATTATATGATATGTGAAATATTTTTTTTTTTTACTGAACATTTAGTTGTAATTTTTTTGGTACGAATTTAGTTAATTAATTTATCTAAGATCTCATCCTTCTAGTGAAACTTACTCACCTTATGATCAGGCGGGGGAGATTTTTTTTTAATTTTTTTTCTTGTTATTCATTTCCTTATGAAATGTATACTATTTACTTTTTAAAATGTAAATGCATTTATGGAATATGTGTTCTCCTCTCTCATTTTTGTCCAATGGAGGCAGATATTGCTATAACTATAGAATATAAGTTTAAATATAAAATCTAACTTGAGTTTATGATGGAGGCAGCCAATCACACTTGACTTAAACCTGGTTTCCCATGTATAAGTATTTTGGAGTCCAGTTGGAGGGCATAGTGAAGACTTCCCAATCATTTTGATTTTGAATTATTCATAGACCATCAAGAATTCAATATGGAGAGTTTATATGGTAGGAATATCCAAAATCATCTAACCATGCCTCCCCATGGGAATTGGATAGCCAACATGGTGAAGAGAGATACATATTGACTTCAAAAGTAGAAATACCATTAGTTGAATTTCCCTCATTTTGTTCTTAATCCTTTAAACAATTGATTATACATTAGCTTTTCTTCAAACAATTGATTATACATTACACTTCTAATGGCTCAACGTTTCTTGATTTTTGTCCTTATTGTCAATTATATGAAGGACTTTTAACATACTAGGGAGGAAATTTCTATAAATTTAATGCTTAGGTTCTCTCCAAAATGCAAAATAAATTTTGAGTCCTTTGAAGGGAAGGTCAACTAAGAAGGATTTTTTCATTTTCATTGTGTGTATTTTTCTCTTATTTTGATTTTTGGGATTCCATGGGGTTGTTGATGCATCATGGATTCATGATTCCATTTGCTAGGAATATTATGAAGGATTTTGTCATGTTCATTGTGTGCATTTTTCTCTTATTTTTCTTTGTGGGATTCCATGGGGTTATTGATGCATATGGATTCCATTTGATAGCAAGATTATGTTATCCACGGATGGTGAAGATGAAAATATTGGAACTCATTGGGTTGTTCTCTTCGCTGGTTCTTCTGGATATTAAAACTATAAACATTAAATGATTTTCTGCATGGTTGTCCATACTAAGGTCTACATAATGCACATTGTATAAATCTAACATGTAAGGTAATTTAGCAATTGCTATGTTTCTGGGCAGACAATTAGGAACAGATGTCTAGCTCAATTTTAGATATGAAAATCTTGGAACTCATTGGGTTGTTCTCTTCCCTCGATCTTTTGGATATTAAAACTATAGACATCAAATGATTTTTTGCATGGTTGTCCATACTAAGGTCTACATAATGCACGTTCTGTAAATCTAACATGTAAGGTAATGAAGCAATTGCTATGTTTCTGGGAAAACGATTATGAGCACATGTCTAGCTCAATTTTAGATATATCTACAGTTGAATTAGATATGCTTTGATACATTTGGTAATATATGATTTACAACGATAAATATTTTCATAGGCAGAGGTTCACTAGTGAGGTTGGGAAAGTTTTAAGTAGCTCACTGGAATTTCATCCCTTTTGTTTCATTCCTCACCTACATGCCATGAACTTCAGTCACAACCTTGGTGGAATGCATGAGGATATAATGACGTAGTTTTTGGACCGAGAACACGACAGCTAGTGCTAATTTTTCTTCATGCGAGTAGGACACAGGTGGACCGACAAGGTTCTGAAAGCCATGGGGTTGGAATTAGTCACAACCTTGGTGGAACGCATGAGGATATAATGACGTAGTTTTTGGACCGAGAACACGACAGCTAGTGCTAATTTTTCTTCATGCGAGTAGGACACAAGTGGACCGACAAGGTTCTTACTGACATAATAGATCACATGTTCGATACCGTTATCATCCTTCTGTATAAGGACACCAACAACCGAATAGGTGGAAGCGGAGATGTATAAGATGAAATCTCGGTCAAAGTCAGGGGGACGGATCAAGGGAGCGGATGTGAGAGCATTCTTGAGGGCATCAAAAGACTCTTGAGCGTATCTATCCCAGAAAAATGGGGTGTGAGAGTGAAGAAGTCTAAGGAAGCCATGTGCGGTAGTGGCGTAGTCAGGAACGAATCAGCGAAGAAAATTAGCTTTGCCTTGGAGACTTTGTCGCTGGCGTAGGGTACGAGGCATAGCAAGTTCGAGAATGGATTGAACCTTCAAAGGGTTGAAAGTTGTCTTTAGACACGATGAAGCCGAGGAAACGACCGGCAGGAACACAAAAGACACATTTCAATGGATTAAGGCGAATGTTCTACTTGCAACATCGGAGAAAAATGGTATGTAGGTCATGAAGGTGTTGCACCCGATGTTTAGAACGTGCAGTAAGGTCGTCTAAATAGGAAAGGATAATATGAGCTAAGTCATGGAAACAATAATACATGGCTCGTTGAAAGGTGGCATCGGCGTTTTTAAGGCCAAATGGCATGACTCGGTATGCGAAAGTGCCCCACAGACTAATGAACGCGGTTTTAAGTTGATCAGCACGACGAATAACAATTTGGTTATATCTGGAGAAGCCATCCATAAAGGAGAGAATCTCATGCCCCGCACACTCATTGATGATTTGGTCAATAAATGGTGTGGGGAAGTTTTCTTTGGGACACACTTTGTTCAGATCACGAAAGTCGGTGCAAACATGAATGGTGCCTTTTTTTTTTGAGGATGGGAACTGGGTTAGACACCCAAGTGGTATATTTGATGGGGTAAATGAAACCAGCCTGCTGGAGCTTATCGATTTCAGCTTTGATGGATTCTCGTCTAGAAGGATGAATGGGTCTCAACTTTTGATGGACTGGAATGGCATCAAGCCATGTGTCGATGTGATGTTTGACAATGGCAGGATCGAGTCCAGGCATTTCTAAGTAGGACCAGGTGAAAATATCACGGAATTCTTTGAAGAGTTTGGTGTAGGCTTCAATTTCTTCCGGAGTGCATTGGGCACCCATGGTGATATGTTCTTCAATACCTGGTTTGACAGAAATGTCTATTTTGATGGTAGGAGAGATATTGGCCATATTGCCTTCTTCGAAAGTGTCAGGTGCAGGGATGGGGTTTTTGAACCAATCAACTTGATCGGGAATGAAGTCTTTAGATTCGAGGGAATATTGTTCATGGGATTAGTGTGGTAGAAAGTATGCATGATGGTGCATATCGTCCCATGGAAAATCAGGTGCGGTCATGGCTTCCATGATGTCTTCATCGGTCTGAAAGATGGGAAGAGTGGGTGGAATAGGAGGATCTGAGGATGTAGAAATATGAGACACCTGATTTTGAGGGGGGAGGTTCACATGTGTGTCGGCATGAGCGGTGACAGCGGAGCGAACAGATGAGTGGGTAAGCAAATCGTCGGGGGAAGGCACTAAGGGGTCGGTTGCCGAGAAACGCGGGGATGAGGAAAGGTAGAAAATAGTGGCTGAAGGTTCGGTCATTTCAGTATCAGGATGAGGAATGGTAATCGGGGGAGACAGGGGGTCTGGAGTTAGGGCAGAAGGATGACGAGCAAGCGCGGCTTCGAATTGGCGGTATGCGGCTAAAGAAGCGCGATACTTGTCAAGGCGGGGCCAAATATGGGTATAATGTCCATGGAAATTGCACAAAGAACAAGGGTGATTGGTGCGCAAGTGTTTGAGTTTAGGAAGATAATCAGGTATGGTGACATAGACTTCAGGAATAGCAGATTCTGGAAACGTTTCATTGACCATGGTTTTGAGATATGGTAATTCAGGGCAAGTATGGGTAGCATGTCCGATAACATCGCACAAATCACACTAGATGGGATGCTTTGGAGGTCGAGGAGGGGCAGAAGTTGTCGGGGCAGCATTTTCCTTGGATACCCCCCTGCGAGCTTTGCTAGTGGCACTTGACATGGTCGCCATAAGGGGTGGTTCCTGATGAGGGGACTGAGGTACAGGTGCAGCGGGAGAAGCCATGGGTATCGGTTGAACTGGGGTCAAAGCAAGATAAGGTTTGGGTTGGCCAGGTAGGGTAGTGGCTGGGGGGTCTAAGTACCAGATGGGTATACCCAAGGTCAAGTTGGGGAGAGATAGGGTAGCCAAGATAGGGACGGAATGAGCACCAGGAGAGGGAGCAAGGAAAGGAATCTGACTAGCAGGGAAATGGCCAGGAGGAATGTTCGGGGAAGGAGATTCTGAAGGAAGAAGGTGGGCTAGCAGGGGCGAAGGGCTAAGAGCTGGTGGGGTTGTGTGAGGGTGCATTTGCGTACTAGCCAAAGTGGGTTGTGCAAGGTCAGCCCAAGAATATTGCATCATGCAAACATTCGCCATGCTAGGATCGGGTACGGGAGGAGGGTATAAAAGGGTTCCAAGCAAGGAGGAGTCTTTACAGACGCTAGGGGAAACACTGGTCAACGGATCAACAGTTGGCTTATTGGTGATAGTAGAGATGGTGGACTCAGGGGAGGTCTGATATTTTGGTTCATGGTAAGTCAACTAGTCAATCATGACAATCTTGCCATTATGAGGGAAGAACATCTTGCGGTGGACTGTGGATGGGACAACAGACATGGCATAGGTGTAACTACGCCCCAAAATAATGTTGTAGTCAAGAGGGGTGTTGATAACTTCAACATCGACACAAACAGTCTTGCCTGCAAGGGTGATAGGACAATTATGGAATAGGCCAATGGGCTAGGAGGCATGGCCATCCCACGCACGGAGGGTGATTGTGGAAGGGGCCAGCTCAGGGGATCCGAGTTGTCTCCAAACCGAAGTGGACATCACACAGGTAGATTCCCCCTTGTCAATAATACACCAAGTGACATTGGCATTTCGGATGTTGACTGAGATTTGGAAAGCAGCTAAAGGAGGAAGAGGGGGATGGTCTGACTGACGGGCGTCGAAAAAAATCAATTGGTCATCAGCAAGATCTACGGCACCCATGGAAGATAGTAGAGCCCTCTTGTGAGAAGGAAACGATTGGAGGAGTTCCAGTGTTGAAATGGCAGCAGGATATTGTGCCAGATCATCTACTATGCTGTATGAAGGGGCAACCCGACCAGAGGCAGCATTTCGGCGTAATGGTCCCTTAGGAGTCTTGGGAGGAACCTCAGCTTTGGGCGGAGGGAGTGGCAAGGGACCATTGGGTGTCGATAGAGGCTTTGTAGGACCTGAAGATGGAGACTTGGAGACAGATGGAATGGTAGGCGTGGAATACTGACGGGACCGAGTTTGAAGGTTAAGGTCGACGATGAGAGGTGGGTCAGAGGCCATCATGAGAATCTGGTAATCAGAGGAACCAGAAGGGGAAGGTTGAGTGGTTACCGGGGCATGAGGTGGTTGAGTGGCCATGAATCCTTTTTGAGGGAAGGGATCGGTAAAAACAGCGCGTTGAGAAGTAGCTGGGGTGGGAGGGACAGTAGGGGAGGAGTGTTGTCCCCGCACGGTGGCCTGAGACTCCCACATCTGCCACATTTATGGTAATAAGGGACAATCATGAGTGTAGTGACCATAAACACCGCAACACGAACAAGGCTTATTGGTGCGAAGTGGCCTATCCGGCTTGGGCTGAGAGCCCTGTGGCTGGTTGGTAGTGGTAGATTCAATACTGGAAGGATTGGATCCACGATTACTAGAAGCAGATGGATTGCCTTTTCTCTTTCTTTGAGAAGGAAGAAAATTATTTGCCCCCTGCTGTGCAAATACCTGCCCTCGAGGGGGTAGTAAGTGCGGTTGTGGGGGTGGAGAAGGAAAAGGAGTGGGAGGTCCAAATGCTGGAGGAGCTAGGACACCAGGTTGTGGTTACGGATAAGGGGTAGGATGGGCAACATTGAGGTAAGCAGGAGGGTGGGAAAAATGAGGAGGCATGCCGTATCCGGGATACATGGTACCTGGAGGGGAAAAAATGCCGGAGGGGTTGGCCCCTCTTGGAGGGAAACCATAGCTCGGAAGAGGTTGGGCAGAGGTATGTGATAGGGCTCCAACGATACCGTCGGTAGAGTGAGATGCCCCCGAGGCATTAGGGCCACCGGGCTTGGGGAGGTCAGGAAGGACGGTATAAACATAACCAGATTGGACATAGATAAGGTCATATTTCAAGGCTATTTGGAGGGCGGCTTATTCGGTTTGGGGAAAATGGGATGCAACATCTTTGCCAATGGGGGGTAAGAGAGAGCGAAGGAACCAGTCCATGTAAACCCGATCTTCAAAGGGGGGAGCGTGACACAAGCTCCGTCTTCGTCGCCATTCCTGTACATGAGCGGAAAGGCGGGTCGAAGAGGATTGATGAAAAGAATTCAAGAGTTCAGTACCAGTTTCATAACAGAGAGGGAGCTAGAAATAGGATAAGAAGGCTCGGGCAATGGTCGAAAATGTGGTATGGGAAGAGGTGGCTTGATCAACATACCATTTAGAAGCTTCGTCGGTAAGCATGCGTTGGAACAAACGAAGACGAATGGAGTCATCGGTGATGGAATTGGAGGAACACCACATGTGGAAAGATCAGATATGGTTGGAGGGATCTTCACTAGCAAGGCCTTCGAACTTGGGAATGTCGAAGGGGAGCTTGGTTGGCATAGCAGGCCAATTGACATCATGGCGAATAGGATCATTAATCAGCTGATTGAAGTCGGGGAGACTGAGACCGACCATATAAGGGAGAAATGGGGCAGTCGAGGGAGGTCCGATAGTGGTGCTAAGAAATGTTAGTGTGTGCCAAAGCATTACTTTAAGGTGTGCCCAGATTGTTGAGGATTGTTAGGTATTTCTCATTAATAGAATTGTCAGAGCTCGATTATGTATTAAATAATATATTTCCTACACACAATAGTGGAACTTTATCTAAATGGAATTTTCTATATAATAAACTTAATATATATGAATCATGTGTTGACTCGTAGGAAATCTCTATTCGACTAGTCATTACTTGAGGGAAATGATACATGCTTATTACTTCTTAAAAAATTGACTGACCCTAACCACTACGGCCTTGGACATATTATAAAAAATGCTCCACAATAATGGTATTAAATATTTATCTTTTGACAAAAAATATATTAACAGGCACATAGCGTCATCAAAAATTCATTGGAATGATCAATGATGACAGACATTTTTTTATCGTCACCAAAAGTAACAAAAAAACATTAGTGAGGGTCATTAAAAGTTCGTCACTAGAAGTGTCACCAAAGAGAGAATTAGTGATGGGCCTTTAACGATCCTCACCAAAAGTGATATTTCTTTGGTGACAGACCATAAAGGACCATCACTATATACACTTACAGTGACAGTTTTTTAATGATCAACGATGACGGACATTTTTTGACTGTCACCAAAGTAACAAAAAGAGCATTGGTGAGGGTCATTAAAAGTTCGTCACTAGAAGTGTCACCAAAGAGAGAATTAGTGATGGGCCTTTAACGACCCTCACTAAAAGTGTCATTGAAAATGTCTTTGGTGACAGACCATAAAGGACCATCACTATATACACTTACAGTGACGGTTTTTTAATGATCGTCACCATATGTGACATTGGTGACGGACCTTAAAGGTCTGTCACAAGCATGACCCTCACCAATGTGCTTTTTTCTTGTAGTGTATGTGGCTACTCTTCCGTGAGAGTGATAGCATTATCACAAGCCTCTTCAAAAGGTGATGTGATCTCTTCTTTCTTTTCTCTTTCTTCGTCAAAGGTTTGGATCAACCCTTGAGTGAACTCTGTAAAAGTCTCCACCCTTGCATGGCTCAAGTGGTTGCACCACCAATCATAGGCTTCACCCTCCAAATGCAGTGCTGAGATTTCAACAGCTTCTTTCCCTGCTACAAGATGTAGTAGGAAAAACGCTTCCAACTTTCTCACCCAAGTTTCTGCATTAGATGACCCATCAAAGGTAGACAACAAAAATATATTTCCTTTGATTTCTTTTATGCTGCATGGTCTCTTCTCTTCCTTCAGCTGGATGAAATGAGGAAAATCTAGAGTCTCCCTAAAGGCTCTACGTTGGGATCTATACTCAACAAGGTAATCACAGAGAATCTGATGATCCAAGTATCTTCCATGCTCAATATATTCCTCTTGATGAGATTAGGAAGTGCATGGTAATTCCTCTTCTTTTTCTTCAATCTTCTTGACCTCCTCAACGGTGGATGCATTTCTTCTGGATCTGAAAATAGATGAGAATAAACTCATCTTTTTCACTGTTCCGGTCTTCTTGGGCTTAGACTCACAGGGACCAGTGGATCTCTCATACATGGGAAGAGGTGACCTCCCAATGGTACGCTGCAACTCTGAGCTCTGCGTTCTAGATCCTCCACTGTTCCTTCCACTTTCATCCTACCTGAGCTGACAATAATCTTTGAAAGACAAAGCTGCTCTGAAGTCTCCCCCCTTGGACTGCCATTCTCGGAAATAATCTCCCAAGGGTATATGATCATGTTTCCTTCCTTTCTCACTCGATACTAGAGGTAATAATGTAGGCATTGTGATAATGTCCACAGGCTGAGCCAGAACTATGCTCAGATACCACTGTAATATCTCGTTTTAGGGATATCTCCAAAATACAGCAACACTGAAATATCTCGTTCAAATTCTCTGATACCACTGTAATATCCCGTTTGGAGGATATTTCAAAAACATGGAAAAATGTAATATCCCGCTCAAAAGCTCTGATACCACTGTAATATCCCATTTCAGGGATATCTCTAAATCACGGAAAAATCCAACCAGAGATTGACTGGGAGGGAATTTACTGGATATGTGGTCTCTAAGGAGAAAAATATCCGGAGGCTATCTGGCCCTTTCCAGACTTTGTCTATAGAGCTGCTTGAATAATCCCACTCAAAAGTGACTTACAGCAATAGGCAACGCATATATGAACAAACCATGAAGAGACAGTGTTTTACAATGAGTTGTGAGGCAAGAAGATGAATATATATATATATATATATATATATATATATATATATATATATATATATATATATAGCCAGAATAATTTATAGTAGAAAAAGAGTGTACAAGTCTTGAGGAAACAACCTCTCAAGAAAAGCAATACAAGCCTCAACAACACGTGTACATGAACATGAAAAACACTACTATTTATGCATAAACCCACGCTATGAAAAACATAGTCTATGATAGAATGCTACTCCAAAATGATTTCAATACATGGATATGACAATATATGGCCCAAACACAATAGGGGAGCAAATCTCTAACCCTTATAAGCAAAAATACCTCAATCCTCCAAGGGATTGGCTGAAATACAAAAAATGGAAAAAATGCCGGAGTTGCTGGGCAACTACTGCAACTCAAATCTGGAACTCAATAGAGAAGGCTAAATATGATGAACAAACTGAAGTAAAACTCTTCCAATGGATCTCCAAAGTTCAAGGTTGATTCTTACACTTGAGATCTTCCCCTCAAATCAATTTGCAAACCCTCACAACAACTACACCATGAAAATAATGCAATAACTAAGAGGGATTGTGTAGTAGGGCAGGAATGAGTGTTGGCCTGATGCCAAGATCTGCAAATCAGCTCCAATATCTCCCAATCCAATCCTCCAAAGGAAAGAAAGACTCTCCCTCTGCAAAACAAGAGAAGGAAGAGGTGTCGTGACGACTCCACGACAACACCCTACAACACAGTATTATGCTGTTGCAGCAATAACGTGGTCCTGGAGGATGATGCTGAAAAACTAACCTTGCCCAAGCAGGCACTCGAAGTCCCCCGGGGCTAAGGGTGAGATATTTGCATGGAGACACTCGGTGCACTAAACAGTGTTGCAGATAGGCTAAATAGCCAATGTGCTAAAGAAGACAAATGTCTCACTCAACAATCAACAACTCAAGCATGAATGAAATGAGGAAGCTCTTCCATATTTTATAACGTTGGTTTCCCTCCAAAACTCAACGCATCCTCTCTCTCTCCTCCACATCCTCATCCTTATCCACATACTCATCCTTATCTGCACAAAATCTTGTAGAAGCTTCTAGAGTGTACATAGGCCCCCTCCTCAACATGGTGTTAGGCCCCCCTTGACTCCCACTTAAGTCACAACGTTGTGCTACTAGGTGGATGCCTTATTTCACTTAAGTGATTTAGACCCTCTTTACTCAGTTTTTATTTATGTACAAACTATAGACGACAAATTAAACAAAATAGAATATTCCAATTAGCTGTCGCTAATTAGGAATATTACACTAGCATAATTGATATAATGCAAATTTGAAGTTGCACGATTTTGTTTTATACATGCATGTTTATTAAAATTAAATTATAATATTCATTCTTGAATGCAAAATATGTGGCACGTGCTTTGTAATTTCCAGTTTACTATCAACTTAAAGTACCTTTTTAATGTGCATTGATGAAAAATGTTGCACAGACTGGATAGATATGTTCTAGAATGCAATTTTAAAATTTTATGATTGACACATCTAAGAAGACCTAGAATCTTATGATTTTTTATATATATGTGTGTGTGTGTATTGTACTTTAATCGTTTTAACATATATTAAAACATGTACTTAAATAATTTCTATGTACATATATATTCATGTGATTTTTTTTATTTTATTTTTGTAAAATGACAACTTTAATTTTAAAAAGGAAAAATTATATCATAATCACATGCCAAATGTAGTTCAACTATCAAATAAATAAATAAAAAACATTAAATATCACAATCACATGCCAAATGTAGTTTGACCATCAAAAAATTGAATTTTAAAAACAAAACAAATTATATCACAACATTACTTCGCATGCCAAATGTAGTTCAACTATCCAATAAAAAAAACATTATATTGTGCAATCACATGCCAAATGTAGTTCAACCATCCAAAACTTCAGTTTTAAAATAAAAAAAAATTATAACACAACATTACATCACATGCCAAATGGAGTTCACCCATCCAAAACGTGAGTTTTAAAAACAAAAAAAATATATCACAACATTACTTCACATGCCAAATTATAGCTCAAATATCCAATAAAAACAAAACATTATATCACAATCACATACCAAATGTAGTTCAACCATCCAAAACTAGAGTTTAAAAAAAAAAAAACATTATGTATCACAACATTACTTCACATGCCAAATGTAGTTTCATGCAAAATGTAGTTCAACCATCCAAAAATTGAGTTTTAAAAACAAAACGTTATATCACAACATCTAATCACATGCCAAATGTAGTTCAACTATCCAAAATATGGCTTGTAATTCGATTTTCTACAGATATTCATTTTACATTTTTAACAAGTTTATAAAATGACAACTTGAATTTTAAAAACAAAGCATTATATCACAATCACATGCCAAATGTAGTTCAGCCATCCAAAATATACACATGTTTTGAAAATGTAATTTGAAATTTCCATCGATTCATTTTATGTAAATAACAAATAAAATTACCACTTGAATTAAAAAAAAAAAAAACATTATATTGTAAAACAAAATATTATATCGCAACATGTGATACATTCCAAATGTAGTTCAACTAGATCCAAAATATACACATATATGTACATGGTTTAAAAAATATAATGAGAACTTGAGTTTTAAAAACAAAACATTATATATATCACAACATGTGATCACATTTCAAACCTAACTATCGGACAGAATTTAAAATCATTCTTTACAAGACTAGATGTAGTTTAAAACTATATATATATATCCAAAGAGTAAAATATGTCCAAAATTTGTATCTCACATGAACAATAAAAGTATATATATATATATATATATATATATATATATATATATATATATATATATATATATATATATATATATATATATATATATATATATATATATATATATATATATATATATATATATATATATATATATATATATAGTTTAATGTATAGTGTTACTAGAGTATCAAATTATGTATGACTACATCTAGATAAGGCTATATGTAGAAAAGTAGATTTAAGGCTAAATCTATCAAATATAATGTTGCACGTGCATGTGCATTACCCATAAAATACATATGGATGTAGTGTCTCTCCCAAAAAAGTCACGATCCTCGAGATATCCTGCGAAGCATGGGGAACCTGTACATAATGTGTACAAAAATTAAAATTTAATGTTTTAAAATTGAATGAGAATATAGAACTTCATGTAAAAAAACAATATGTAAAAAAAAATCATGCAATACCTCATGAGGTTCCCTCTCCATTTGTTGCTCGTCTACTATAATATTCAATAATATTAAGAAAAAAGTTGGAAAACTTGTTCAAATGGTTCAAATGTTGTGGATGTTCCTATATCCATCATATACTCCACCACTAGAGTTCGTGGAGAAAAAAAATCATCTCTAGGAACCTAAAATTCAAAAAAATAAAAGTATAAAATATCTCAAGATCTAGATCTCAATTTATAATAAAACTTTGAACTTAAACTTATAACTTATAACTTAAAAACATATATTTAAGAGAAAAATGGAATACTTGTGCTGGTTGATTTGGCACATCTCCTAAGAGTGGCTCCGAAAGAAAAACTCCAAAAACCTAAAATTCAAAAAATTTAAAATAACTCAAGATCTAGAGATCTAATTTTTTAATGGAACTTTCTGAGTTGGAATATATAACTTAAAAACATGTTTAAAAGTGAAAAAAATTCCATACTTTTGATGGTGGATTTGGCACATCTCCGAAGGAAGAAGAAGGTACTGTCATCCAAAAAACATCAGACGGAATTGAAATCTATTAACATTTTATTATATATACATGTACATCTGTGCACAATTATTTATTTTAAAAATATGTCATCATGTTTCGATATATATCATAATAGATAAAAAATAATTGTAAATCATCATGTTCACTTAAAAAAAACTAAAATTTTCCAACATATATTGATGATGAGAACCATCTTGATTGTGTGACTGATGGTGAGGCCCATCGTGATTGTTTGAACCAGAGGCTCCGACCATGATATTAACGTCTTATTCATTCATCAAACATGACAACTGCGAATGGTGTTAACATATAATAATTTTTTTTTTTTTATTAATGTATACAAATAAATGTATGTGTATATCTATTTATTACAAATCTTACGTGTTAAAATAATCACCCTAACCATTAGCACATACCGTTCCCATGCCGTCTTGCTCATGAATAATTAGGTCATGCCAACCATTGCGAAAATTCTTTGCATATGTTCTGAGATCTTCAACACTCATGTTTTCTATATCCTCATATGTATAATACACACAATTAGTGTGTGCATTCTCATGTGCTCTTTGTCGATTGATACAAGCATCAACTCCACCCAATCCACTCTGAACATTGTCAATGGTGGCATCCCTTGATTCTTGAATAATTTGAGAAGTGGCATCCATCTCTGACCGCAAAGTTTCAACATGAAGAGGTCGCCTAACCAATGGTGGCTCAGGGCGAGGCAACTCAGCATCACGCCTAGCACCCCTACGATCACACTATCGACCTTTTCCAGGACCAAAACATTCAAAGGGACGGTCATTATAGTTGGGTTTCATTCCGAAAAATAATTATGCATAAAATAAATTTTAAAAATAAAGTGGAACCTTTTCGTTCCATGGGAGTCTTCCATAGGTAGCAAGGTGCCTATAATATAAATATCCAGCTATATCAAGGTGCCTGAAATATTGCACCTTCAACATCTTTCTTTTTCAACCCTTCTTTGAAATTAAACATAGAATTGGCCATTTATGTTGCAACTCTTTGTTTAAAAACATCCCATGTATCGAGACCCATCATTGTTTCCCTTATTTTTCTCGTCACTTCTACAAAATTATTAGTGGTTGACCCAAGCTTTAGGTACACATCTACTAGTTCGCTTAAAGAGTGAGTAACTATTTCCAAGATTTGTCGACTCTCAGGAGGGAGAGTCAAATACATGACATCCCTCTTCAATTTTGAATGAATATTTTGACACCTTTGTAAGCTGCATTGATGTATATTGGATTCCCGCGTTATATCGGAAATGTCAGATGGATAAGTCATGGTTTGTGTACAACCTTCTTCTTGAATGACGTGTTCTGTCCTAAGTCTTTTTCGAGAAAAATTTGGAGAAAAATTTACACCCTCTGCATCAATATATAAAATTTTGTATATTAAAAAAAACATGTAAACAAATTTGTACAAATTGAATGAAAATAATATTCATATTGATGGGCAGCTTTATAAGGTTGGCTAGAAGGTTGGCTAACACCTTTTCCATGCTGAGATTGTTGAGAACCAGAACGACCACCGATTGGTTGAGAACCAACACAACCATCAATTGATTGGCCTCTGGGGGAATACATATCACCACCTTCATGAAATTTGCCACCACCTATTAATGGCCCTCCAAGGGAATGTCTAACACCACCAACCTCACAAGATGAGAGGGAAGCTTCATAAGAAAATATGAATTTATAATCAATTCAAAAATACATTCATACATACAAATATGTCTATATATTCATTGATTAAATTGCGTGAACCATACTACGATTATGTGAACCATGGCCATGCTCTGTTGATGGAGTAGGCACCCTTTTCCTCCTACCTCCTAGAAAATAAAAAATGAAACTAATTAACAACTAATTTATCTCACAAAATTGATAAAAAATCAATTCCATATGTACACACATATATGTATGGAGATAATATTATATTTAAATACCATGAACATTCCTCGATCCATGATCCTCCTCTCTCGTAGAGATATGGGATTCTATTGATCTTCACCCTTCATCCTCCATGATATATATGGATATATCTATAGTGGACATTTACAATTATTTTTAAATTACTATTTAAAATAACGTCAAAATAAATTCCAAAAAATTAATGTAATTTAGTGTACACAAATTATATAAAACACAAGTTTCAAAGCAATAATTGATATGTGAAACTCAATTTAATAAAAAAAATTATAAAAATGTGAAGTTCACCAAATTTCACTTTACATGGTGGGAGAACACTTGGTATATAATTGAAAAAAAAACACATGGTCATTAAAAAAGAAGCATGAAATTTGTTGAAGTTCTCACATTTTAATTTTATAAAAATGTGAAGTTGACCAATTTGCAAATGTGAATTTCACCAAGTTGCAAATGTGAAGTTCACCATGTTCCAATTTACATGGTGGGAGCACAGTTGGTATGTAATTGAAAAAAAACACATGGTCATTAAAAAAGATGCATTTATAAGTAAAAAACACACACATATCAAAAATATGTTACAATGTCCATCAATATATTTTTAAGGAGAGCGTCTCAACAGTAATTCATCTTTGAGAGATGAATCTTGAAAAGTGCCTCAACACTAATTCATCTTTGAGAGAAGAATCTTGGATTGGCACTGCCCCACACAATAGATCAGCAAACATCTTATTAACATTTGTACAATGTCTTATACTAAAAAATTGAAATTGGATAACAATATTGTTTGCTTTTCCATGCAATTGTTTTAGCCTCTCCTTCTTAACTTAGTACACGCCTTTCATCTAGTTGCACACAAGTTTAGAATTGGTGAAAGATACAATTTCATTTGATCCATACTCCCTAGTTGTTCCCAAGCCTTCTATCAATGCAATATAATATGCCTCATTTTTTGTTGTTCTTCCTAGTATATTCATTTTCCTTTGGAGGACCTTGCTAGTCGCAATATTGCAAAGCACATATGTAATACTTGTTTTCCCTAGATTGGGATAGCAGGAAAATTCTATCCATAATACCCATTTTTCAACCATATTCAGTGGGTTTTTTTTATCCCTAAAAAAAACAAATTCAATAAAATATATATTAAATTAACATTTATTGCAAATTCATGGGAGAAATTACATGTGCATGGTTTGCCTTAAATTTTATGCGAGAAATCACATCTAGAAATAACATGCCTTAAATATTTCCTTCCCTAGAGTTTAAGGGATAAATCACATGTACATAGTTCCAAAAACACTAGAAAATTATGCTTAAATTTTATCGGAGAAATTACATGTACATGGTTATCCTTAAAGTTTTCCTTGAGTTTATGGGAGAAATGGGAGAAATGACATGTATGTACATGGTTATCCTTAAAGTTTGATTTAAAATTTATGGTAAAAATGAGAGTTCAACCACTTTAGGTTCAGTTTTTAGGCCTTAAAGTTTTCCTTGAATTAATGGGAGAAAGCCTTTAGTGTTTGGGATAAATGGCATGTGCATGGTTTGCACATAAAGTTTGCCTTAAAATTTATGGTAGAAATAACATCTAGAAATGACATGCCTTAAAGTTTTCCTTTCCTAGTGTTTAAGATAGAAATGACATGCACATAGTTTGCCTTAAATTTTTCCTTATAGTATTGGGATAAATGATATTTCCTTATAGTTTATAGGAGAAATGACATAGAAATGACACATGCCTTAAATTTTTCCTAAAATTTTATGGGAGAAATGACACATGTACACGGTTTTCCTGAAAGTGGTAGTGGTTTGCATTTACTTAAACAACTAGTGGTAATGGTTGATTAATTTATGTCAAAAGTCACACCTTGATGATTTTTTGGGAGAAATGACATGTACATGGTTTGCAAAATTATTTAATCCAAGTTTACTAAAACAACTAGTGGTAGTGGTTGATAAAGTTATGTCAAAAGTCACACCTTTATGAGTTTGTGGGAGAAATGACATCACCTTATAGTCTACGGGATAAATGACATAGAAATAAAACGTCTTGAAGTTTGGAAAACATTTTATGGGAGAAATGACACATGTATGGGAGAAATGACACATATACACGGTTTTCCTTAAAGTGGTAGTGGTTTATGGATATTAAAACGAAGAACTTCTATTTAGATCTGTTTTAGAGATTGACTGTAGGGGCATTTACTAGATATGTCACCTTTGAGAAAAGATGAGATCCAAAGGCTACCTAGCCCTTTACAGACTCTTCCTTTAGAACTTGTAGAAGTTAACACTTGACAGACAGACTAAAATCCTATGAAAGTTCAAAATCCTATGCGATTTCAACCACTTTAGGTTTAGTTTTTGGGCCTTAAAGTTTGCCTTGAATTAACGGAAGAAAGCCTATATATTGTGGGAGAAATGACATGTACATGGTTTGAAAATTTATTTTATGCAAGTTTACTAAAAAAACTAGTGGTAGTGGTTGAAAAAGTTATGTCAAAAGTCACACCTTTATGAGTTCGTGGGAGAAATGACATTGCCTTATAGTTTATGGGAGAAATGACAAAGAAATGACACATGCCTTAAAGTGTTCCTAAAATTTTATCGGAGAAATGACACATGTACGTGGTTTTCCTTAAATTGGTAATGGTTTATGGATATTAAAATGAAGAATTTTTATTTAGATCTTTTCCAGAGATTGACTGTAGGGGGATTTACTAGATATGTCATCTTTGACAAAAGATGAGATCTAGAGACTACCTCACCCTTTACAGACTCTACCTTTAGAACTTGTATAATTTAACACTCAATAGAGAGATTAAAATCCTATGGAAGTTCAAAATACTATGAGAGTTCGGCCACTTTAGATTCGGTTTTAGGCATTAAATTTTTTCTTGAATTAATGGGAGAAAGTCTTTAGTTTGTGGGATAAATTACATGTACATGGTTTGCAAAATTATTTTATGCAAGTTTAATAAAACAATTAGTGGTAGTGTTTGATGAAGTTATGTCAAAAGTCACACCTTTATGAGTTTGTGGGAGAAATGGAATTGCCTTATAGTTTATGCAATAAATGACATAGAAATGACACATGCCTTAAGTTTTCCTAAAATTTTATGGGAGAAATGACACATGTATAGGGTTTTCCTTAATGTGGTAGTGGTTTATGGATATTTAAATGAAGAACTTCTATTTAGATATGTTTTTGAGATTGATTGTAGGGACATTTAATAGATATGTCACCTTTGAGAAAAGATGAGATCCAGAGGCTACCTCACCCTTTATAGACTCTGCCTTCAAAACTTGTAAAAGTTAACACTGAAGAGATAAAATAAAATCCTATGGAAGTTCAAAATCCTATTAGATTTCAGCCACTTCAGGTTATGTTTTTAGGTCTTAAAGTTTTCCTTGAGTTAATTGGAGAGAGAATTGATTTTGTGGGAGAAATTTCATGTAAATGGTTTGCAAAATTATTTTATGCACTTAATAAAACAACTAGTGGTAGTGGTTGATGAAGTTATGAAAAAATTCACACCTTTATGAGTTTGTGGGAGAAATGACATTTCGTTATAGTTTATGGGATAAATGACATAGAAATGACACATGCCTTAAAGTTTGTATAAAATTTTATGGGAGAAGTGACACATGTACATATTTTTCCTTAAAGTGGTAGTGGTTTATGGATATTAAAATGAAGAACTGCTATGCAGACCTGTTCTAGAGATTGACTGTAGGGGTATTTACTAGATATATCACCTTTGAAAAAAGATGAGATCCAGAGGCTACCTAGCCCTTTACAGACTCTATCTTTAGAACTTGTAGAAGTTAACACTCAACAAAAAAACTAAAATCTTATGGAAGTTAAATATACTATGAGATTTCAACCACTTTAGGTTCAGTTTGTAGGCCTTAAAGTTTTCCGTGAATTAATGGGAGAAAGCCTTTATTTTGTGGGAGAAATTTCATGTACATGGTTTGAAAAATTATTCTATGCACTTACTAAAACAACTAGTGGTAGTGGTTGATGAAGTTATGTCAAAAGTCACACCTTTATTAGTTTGTAGGAGAAATGAAATTTCCTTATAGTTTATGGGAGAAATGACATAGAAATGACACATGCCTTGAATTTTTCCTAAACGTTTATGGGAGAAATGACACATGTAAATTATTTGCCTTAAAGTGGTAGTGGTTTATGGATATTAAAATGAAGAACTTCTATTTAGATCTATTCTAGAGATTGAATATATGGGAATTTATTGGATATATCACCTTTGAGAAAATATGAGATCGAGAGGCTAGTTGGCCCTTTATAGACTCTTCCTTTAGAAATTTTAGAAGTTAACACTCAAAAGACAGACTAAAATCCTATGGAAGTTCCAAATCCTATTAGAAATGACAAAGAAATGAAATAGAAATGACATATGCCTTAAATTTTGCCTAAAATGTTATGGGAGAAATGACACAAGTATGGGAGAAATGACACATGTACACGGCTCGCCTTAAAGTGGTAGTGGTTTGCACTTACATAAATAAATAGTGGTAGTTTTTTATTAAGTTATGTAAAAGGTCACACCTTGATTATTTTATGGGAGAAATGACATGTACATGGTTTGCGGAATTATTTTATGCAAGTTTACTAAAAAACTAGTGGTAGTGGTTGATGAAGTTATGTCAAAAAACACACCTTGATGAGTTTGTGGAAGAAATGGCATGTACATGGTTTGGCTTAGAATTTAGTTTGCCTTGAAGTTTATGGGAGAAATCACATCTAGAAACCTTTACTTTGACATCTATAAATAGGCTAAGAACATTAAAAAATGATTTTCAACTTGCATTAGCTATGCCCTTAATAAGTATGATTTAGCACGTAATAGATTGTTTAATAATTAATAATAATGTCATTTTTTTTATGCACTTACTAAAACAACTATTTATAGTGGTTGATGAAGTTATGTCAAAATGCCTTGATGAGTTTGTCAGAGAAAAGTAAAGTAAAGTTTAACATTTTACAATATTAGAGAAGTAAATAAAAAAACTAGGAGAGGAAGCATCATAGAACGTGTAAAATTTAATAATCATTTAAATTTTATAATTAAATGTCATTTTTGGCTTGTACTATCATTTGTATCATTCATCCTTGATATACATACACGAATTTTACATATTGAACATCAACCTACACACTATCATCATATCACTACATACATAACATAGATTAGTAATTTCCATTACATCATAAAGCACTCCACTTTTAACATTTTACAAGATTAGAAAAGTAAATGACAACACTAGGAGAGGAAGCATCATGGAAGGTGTAAATTTAGGAACATTTATAAAAAAAATAGTTAGCATCAACATAAATATGAATACAATGGAAAATTATCACTAAATCAATGTTTGGTTAGGTTTTTTAAAATAGCCAACCTCAATCCTAGTAATTGAATCATCTGAATCACAATAAAACCACCACATCATCTAGTGAGGTGGGCCTAAAATCTAAACATAGAAACTTACAATTGAATTAATAAGTGGAAATGGGTGAAAAATTATTTTATACACTTACTTAAACAACTAGTGGTAGTGGTTGATGAAGTTATGCCAAAAGTCACACATATAGCTCTACTCTTTGAGGCATTAGAAAGATAGCTAGAATATTCATTAGAAAGTTTTCTATATTAGGAAGCTTCAGTTCAGGAATAAGAAATAAAATCTTAGGTTCTAGCTTAGCAAGGAGTATTCAGGAAGATAGGCACTATAACCACAAACAAAAAATTTGCTAAAAAACCAAGACAATCGAACAAAGGTTAGAGGAAGCAACAGAACACAAATACAACCTATACGCTTAAGAAAGAATAGAGTTGTGAGTTGGTGATCATAAGAAGAACACAGAGATATTAGAAACATAACACAAATACAACCAACAAGCTTAATAAAGAAGAGAGTTGTGAGTTTGTGGTCATAAGAAGAACACAAAGTTATTAGAAACATAACACAAATACAACCTACAAGCTTAAAAAAACAGAGTTGTGAGTTGGTGCTCATAATAAGAACAAAGAGGTATTAGATCTGCAGAGGTTGAAGGAAAGAATATAGCTATCAACGATCAGGAAAACAAACACATAAAACTCTACTTTACTCTTTAAGGCATTAGAAAGCTAGCTAGATTAGGAAGCTTCAATTCAGGAATAAGAGAGAAAAGCTTACGTATTAGCTTAGTAAGGAGTATTAAGGAAGATAGGCTCTGTAAACACAAACAAAAACTCTATTGAAAGACAAATCCAATCTAACAAAGGTCTGAGGAAGCAACATAACACAAATACAACCTACAAGCTTAAGAAAGAAAAGAGCTGTGATTTGGTGCTCATAAGAAGAACATAGAGATATTAGATCTGTAGAGGTTGAAGGAAAGAATAGAGCTATATCATCCATCAGGAAAACACATACAACTCTAATATTTGAGGCATTGGAAATCTAGCTAGATTAGGAAGATTCAGTTTAGGAATAAGAAAGAAAGAAAACAAACTTTCCTACTTGAACTTATTCTACTCAACCAATCAAACAACCATCTAACCCAACAGAAATATTGTTCCACTAAATCTGATTCTGAGGTTTGTCTACATGAGAAAGAGAATGAGTAAAGAGGTGGTCGATGAGGTGTCTGAAAGCTCTCTTTTGTAGATATAATATTCAAGTAGCTAAACAATATATGGTTTGGTTATCATGCACGATATGAATGCTACTTGAAGTCTTGAAGTAGTTCTAAAGGATCCATGGAAGCTAGACTGAGAAGAAATTGAATTTGGAAGTTAAGTTGAATTCTAGTAGCTTCGCTATTCTTGACTGGTGGCTTAATTGAAGCATTGAATTTCTTAAAACTTTTCCTATGAAACATCAGAGATTCTGAGTTGTCACACATTAGATAGAGAACCTTGTTATGGTCACACTATTGTAGATAATGTGTGCTCATGATTAAATGAATAAGCATTTATGTGAGTGTGTCAGTAACTATTGCAGCGATCTATGATTGAGTCTAGTTTCAGGGAATTCGATGCATTGTTTGAACACAACAAAGATTCTATACGTGTAGCCTGACATGGATTGAGAAAAAACGTGTAACTGCTACCAATGATTCCTCTGTTGGAATTTGAATATTAGTGATTCCTCGACATGATTTTGAATATCATGGATATGAATGTGAAATGATATATCTAAGAAGTCGAGAATTTTTTTCAAACCAGATTTTTGTGTTTTTGGTTTTGGGTACCTATCAAGATGATGATGTAATGGTTGATATAATTGTGTTGTTCAATGGAATTACTGATTTTTTAAAATGAAATTGTAAATTTCCATTATTCAATTTATAATTATATACAGATAGAATCAATACTTAAATAAAAACCACGCATGCATTAAAATTGTACATTTTTTACATTAAAATTTTAATATTTTTTCAATTTACAGTTACGTATAAATAAAACTAATTTTGCATTCCCTGTAGTTGAATCACATTTTGGTTCATTATATGCAAGGCAATACAATCTAACCACAAACAAACACTTTGCAAGAAAAAATAATTAGAAACGAGTTTTTTCATCTACATGGAGATGACGAGACAATGAGGAAGGAGATTTCTGAAGACGTAGGTTATCTGTAATGAGGAAAGAGAACGCTGAAGACGCACGAACCTGCGAACAAAAAAACAGAGACAAAATTAAAACCCACAAAAAAATTAATAAAAAAATAAATAGTAAAACAAAGCTTCTCGCGTCAAGCCTCTGCAACATCAAGCCCACACATCAAACATGAAAGAGTGAGATAGAGACGAGCCCCTGTAGCAACAAGCTTGCACAACAAACATGAAACAATGAGACAGAGACAAGCCTCTACAGCAGCAAGCCTGCACAATAAACACGAAACAAAGAGATAGAGATGAGCCCCTGCAGTAGCAAACACGAAAAAACAAGACAGAGACAAGATAGAGAACAAAGACACAATGAAAACAAACAAACGGTAGAAAGCCCAAAAACTCTGGTAGTTTGCCGGCAGTGTATTTATAAGAAATAGTTCGACACAAATTTTAATGTTGATTTTCCCCTCTACAACTAATAATCGGTTTACCCATGCCATCATTATGACATCAATGTATACGACGGAAGGAGTTCAACTAAATTAATTTACAAACTTCGGTTGAAATTTGTAGCATTTCGGCCAAACTTTTATAAAAGTTGAGCCGAATTGTTGGAAAAACAATTATGCCCGTGTTTCTCACAAAAGTTTAACCCACCTTCGCTTTTTTACCCACTATAAGAATTCTTATCATGATTCATTGGAAAATCAATTCCATTTGTTTGTATAAACATTGAATACCTACTATGAACGAATATTATTCGACATCCATCTCAGATCTATGTTATCTCATGAGAACTATTACTGTCACATTTTCATCAAGATACAATTAATTTTCAATAATCATTTCTTGTTCTTTCTATTATGAAGTTGTCTATTTACATTGTAGGTATACTCATATATGTACATCATTAAATTTTAAATGACCCTCGTCATCTTGGGCCTTAATCCCTCATCATAGATCATATTTGGCCTTAATCTCTCATCATATCTTCAAAACTTCCCCAAGGAAGTTTTAATGAAATTCATTGTTAAGATATTACTGCTTGTACACTCATTTCAATCATCATTATCAAATTAAAATTCCATGATCACTATACATATTTTTCTTATCCATTGGCACCCATACATAAGGTCATCCTTATTTAAGTCTTATGTTATGCTTAATCCACCCGCATTAGGGCTTGTTGTCCCCTAGTGATATATCCATCACTCGTGTAATTGTCATTGTTCATCCTAAAATATTTTCCTATCTCATGAAGTTCCCTCTTCATATATTTTTGCATAGATTCATTCATATTCAAGTTGGACTAGGGATTCTTCCACTTTAATTATCACTTGTTAAATTTTTAGCTTATAATTTGAAATGATTGGAACCAATACCACCATTATCATCCATGAACGATTGGGTATGCCCACTATGTTTGGAAATAACTTCTTTCAATACTAATGACATGCTAGTGAGTTATTTTATATGAAGTAAAAATAGATCTTAAATCCACTCAAAGCGACATTTATTCAAGTACACCATTTATTAGTTGATTCTCACTTCTTTTTTTGAATTTATGAGTAGTACTTCTCAAAGCATCATTATAGGATTTCCAACTGTATTTCTTCCTAGGATTCATGCTCGTTTTTTTTCTCATTAGCCTACATACAGTATTTATTTTTCCAAAGTTAAAATGTCATTATCCTTGAAACATTTTCCTCTTTTATCACTTGTCATTTCTCACCAAATAAAAGTAATCAAAACTTCATACCTTGACACTTCTAATTATACAAGTCATCACTTTGATCGTTTCTAATCATGTTGATCAATCCACTTATCAGTATCTTTAAGATAACTTTCTTCTTGATAGAATCACCCCTTCACTTCCTGATATTGAATATTCATAGAAATATTTTTGTTTTCTCCAATAGTCTCAATTTCCTAATATTATATGTTTACTATCTTTAAATATGAAAATATTATCATGGTTTATTTTCCTCCTATCTTAAATGCATAAAATTTTTACACTTGGAAATGTTGTTACTACTCCTCTACTCACATAATCTATCATCCTCCAATTGATAAATTTTATTGTAGATTCACTTCTTTAATTCAATGTTTGTCATACCTTTCAGGGCTCTTGAAAATTACCTTCTTTATTATCCAACTTCATTAGTTTATCCCCGATGTTTCCATCCTTATATGCATCATCCTTAAACAAAACTTATATTGATTCTCATAATGTTCTTATATGGAAATAATTATATGATTCCACAACCATGTTACACCAAGGTGTTCCCTTGAGGAATAGATTTTATTACTTCCAAAATATTCCATTATGTTATAAAAATATGTCATCCCTTATTGATTTCTTTCCCTAGTTGTGACAATTTCACTCAACGAGCTTAAGTATCTATCAATAACTATTTTTATTCACCTCATTAGTCTAAGTTGGTCATTGTTGTTGGGGTTAACATTCATTATCATATTTTTATTTATTATTTTTTTTTGAATTTGCAAATTCCTCATTATTCTTCCCATGAACTTCATAGTGCATTCCCATAACATAAGTGAAGTGTCTTATTAATGTATGGACACTAACATATTATATAAATTACCTCAAATGGTGATATCACCCCTTTTCTAGACAATTTATAAGTTTCCTCTGCTTCTTGCCCACCATTATTTTTTAAGATTATATTTGGACTCTGAGTTTAATTTGTCCTCACTAGAAAATGTGCAAGTTCCTCCTCTTTTCTTCCTCCATACATGAAATAAATATTTTTATTGTCGAAAATCAAACTTAGAAACTACCCTTCCTTTCTTAAAATTTGTGTCTCTTTATACTTAATATTCCACCATCTCATTCTTATAATATTTTATTTTCATTCCACTTAGTTTCATACTATATTAAATTAAATTTCTTTCATATTCGACTACATCTTATGTGTACCTTCGACGAATTGTACTACTATTCTCTCAATTTGATCACTTATAACATTTCCACATCTTGTGTGAATAGCTAATGTATTCTTTACTTCTTCATAACCCCACAACTATTTGATGGTATAATTATACATCACTTCATATCTAATGGTATTTTCTTAATATCCCTAGTCAAGATTTCATTACCATTCTTCTCTTCTTCAAGAGGCTACATCCTTAGAGCAAGGTCAACCAATAAACCATCAATGTTCACCATGAATCCAAATTTTAATCACTCATACAACTTATCTTTCAAGTCATCACCAAAGTCTTACTCTTGGTTGAAAAAGATTATCAATATGAACTTGACCAATTTTTCTCTATATAAAAAATTGTTTTATTAATATAAAACCAACTTCATAAGGATGAGTTCATTTTAAGAGCCATTTTTTAATATAATTTTCCAACATACCCTAAAATACCCTAAAATAATATTAAAATTATGTATTTAAAATTAATTATAGAAAATAAAAGAAAAAGAGAATGCTAACATCAAATAATAATACTAAGTATAAGCAACGAGATTCAAATAAAATTACAAAATGGTTTAAGTCAATTCAATTAATAATGACTCAATTTTTTTTTAAATATTTATTTACTATTTATTTTATTATTTAAGCTAGATCATTACTTACCATCAATGTTTTTCTTAATCAACGAAAATTTTCTTTTCACAAAGATATATATATATATATATATATATATATATATATATATGTGTTCTTTTATCAAAACCTTCACCCGTTGTCATACTCATAATTAAACGTTATGCTATGGTAAGAATAAAATATTTTGTATTGCTTCAATTATTTCTAAATTTTCACGTGAAGCATGTGCATTGTTTTGGTTTTTGGAGTCTTTTGATTATGTTTTATTTAAAGATATGTTTTTTTTAATGAAAATTAGGCCTTAGGAATTGTGTGGATTGAATTATTGTGCATCATCCTCGGAGGAGGAAGAGGAAATCTCACCAAACTTAAGTTTGTTACGGTTATATTCTAATTTATTAATCCTGGTCTCCTTCGGGGCTGCAAGGACTATAGTAATACTTTTTATTAATCGCCATACGGTAACTTAAGTTTATAAGTAAATTTAAAAGAAGGTTTATAATTTTATATTTTGGTATACATTTTGGTCAATCTATAAGTTTTGTCCTATAGTTATTTCAGTGAATAGGAAATTTAGAGGTCTTATTTGGCCTCATATTTGGCCTCATATTGAGACAAATTGTTATAGAACTTACGTTAAATTCTAAATGATATGCCGTTTTGAAGAACGATGAAATTAATGTTGACGTTAATTGGTAAACATAAAATGTTTACGTTCTAAGAGGAGAATATTTTTTTTGGTTGCCAGGGTTTTCAAAATGAATGATACGTGCACATTGTCATGCAGGTGGCCACCTACATAGACATGCAGCGCTACGGCTTACCGACAATACCAATGGGTAGGTACAGGGCTAAAGGCTTAATGTCCTTATAGCGATCAGGCTTACTCTATTCTGTTGGCGGTGTGCCCCCTTTTCACTACTACAGCCATGGGAAGCATAAATCGTTGCTACAGCCATTTTTGTAAGCTATATGATTGATTTCATTAATTTCTCTATGAATATTGAACGTCATTATTTGCTACATGATTTATTTAATTCATTTTCTAATATTGTGCTATAGAGTTAGGATTTTGGAACATTATTCAAATGAAACTGATAATCTCTGGTTGTTTGAAAGATTGAATCCAAATCCATAACGAGGCTCTGCTAGACGCACAACATAATTACAGTGAATGGACAGTTTCCAGGTCCAACACTTCATGTTCACAGTGGAGAAACTCTTATAGTGCAAGTCTGCAAAAGTCTGCAACAAGGCCCAGTATGATACCACCATTCACTGGTCTGTAATATATAATGCTCTATTGTCTCTTATATCTTAAATAATGGTGAAAAGTCCATGTAAGAAATTTCATTTCCTATGCATAACACTCCATGTATATTTTTGCAGGCACGACAGTTCCACACAGGGTGGGCTGATGGACCTGAGTTTGTGACCCAATACCCCATTCAACCTGCTGGAAGCTACACTTACAAACTTACAAATTCAATGTAACTGGCCAAGAAGAGACCCTCTGGTGGCATGCACATAGTTCATGGCTTAGAGCTACAGTCTATGGAGTCTTAATTATATATCGCAAGAGGGCAACGACTTATCCCTATATTGTCACGGATAAACAGTTTCCCATCGTTCTAAGTGTGCACTAGCTTTAATGATACTAGTGTGTTGTTTTGAAGCAGTAATATCTAATTAAATAATAAAACGTAGTGGTACCTCGATTCTAATATTTATTGTAATTCATAAAACAGAGTGATACCTTGATTCTAATATGTATTGTAATTCGTTTGTGCTTTGACAGGAAAATGGTGGAATTCAATTCCCATTAATGTTGTGAATGAAGCGACATTCACAAGAGCTGCCCCCAACATTTCAGACGCTTATAATATAAATGGCAAGCCTGTTGAGATAATGCCTCATTTATTATGCATACTACAGATTAGGGATTGGTTTGGTTTGTTGGAGGATGTTGAGAGATTCTCTCAACTACTCCCTCCAAGAATGGAATTAGTTGGATCTTAGCAGCACTATAAATATTGTAATGTATTAGTGTGATTTAATATAGAAATTATTATTGTGTGTTATTCCTGTGCATTTCTACTCTCTCATAATTTGTTAATATGGTATCAGAGCGAGGCTGGGCTTAATCCCTCACGGGAATACCCAAGAAAATGTGAGAGATATGAGATTGAGTATATTTGTGAGAGTACTGTGTGTATCTCTATGTGTTCATTGTTTACGTGTATGGCTACCTCTGTCCAAGTTCGGTAAATACGAGTGCTACCATCCGCCAGAACGGCTGTGTTTTCTGGCTAGCAGCCATGTCATGCTTACCGAGTTCGATCTCTCCACCAGCCTCGAAGTGGATCATACCTCAAAGAAGCTGGGCACTGGAAGCAATATTCTACAGGAAAGTAATTGCAGTGGGCATCAAAAGCGCAGTCTCGGGCCTATTGAATTGCATCGCGTCTTTCTTGAACAAGAATACAAAATGCCACTCGCCCCTTGCAAGATCGGGCAGTACTATACGGATGTCTCCCATTAAAAGGCCACTCGTTGTTCCCGGGAGGATGAATTCGTTCGTTGGCACAAAGGAATACTCAGCTCCAGAGATGTTGCGGTCAACGGGGCATGAATTTGCGGTGGATTGGTGGGCGTTGAGGATTCTGCTCTACGAGATGTTGTACGGTTACATGCCCTTCAAAGTGGTCAATAGGAAGGAAACGTTCTACAATATCCTAGTCAAGAAACCCCAAAAATATTCCTATATTTTACCTCTCAGACTAAACTCTACTTCTCAGGTTAATTTTATGGTAATGGCCGATAGATTGTCTGCACTGCTTGACAGCCTCCTTTCTCCGATTCTCTTGAAACTCCCAATTGCAGATGCAATCGGATGTTCAATTCTCTCTAAACGATGGCGCTTCCTTTACACAGAAATTTCCAAAGTTTCTTCATCATCTGAGTTGACCCAACTACGTTGTTGGCCAACTATATGTAATAAGAGTGTTTGATGGAAGCTGCAAATTTATTTGCGAAAGACGGAGGCTGCAATTGCTAGAAATTTTCGGGAGAAAGGTGCTATACTGCTAGAGAAATTAAAGCAGCTTGTTAGATATATATTATGTGACATTTGTTGTGAGATGTGTATAGTGCAGAACCAACTATGAACAATTTAGCATTATTTAAATTAGTCGTTCTTGATGTTCTACAGGGATGAGAGAACAATTGGCTAATTTGATTGTGTGAATTTTTTATATGCTGGTCTGTTGTGCTACAGGCCAAGGGCATCAGTTACAGGTTACAGTATGAGATCCATTTGTGTGAAGCATGTCGAGTTGTTAAATTAGATTTTGAACACATTCAGTATTCAGATCATTTTCCTAACCACTGATGGATAGCCGAAAGCGAAATATCTGACATATGGTGATTGGTCCATAGGATGGTTCATCACTTGTCAGCTCTTATCGCGGAAGCCCTGACGAGCCGAGTTGTCAATACTGTTGATCTTGCAAAGTTCATTATTGTTGGTCAGAAACAAATGTATTTTAAATGGGTTGAATGGTAGCTCAAAAATGGTGGAGAAAAGAGCGTTTTCTATGAGATCTCAGAGTGGGTACAAATGTTAATGAAGACCAGGATAGACAAATGTTTGTATTAATTTAGTGTGTTCTCCATTTCTGTAATGTAGGCATTAAGGGGGCATGTTGAGATAATGTCTCATGTATGATGCATAATACAGATTAGGGATTGGTTTGGTTTGTTGGAGGATATTGAGAGATTCTCTCAACTACTCCCTCCAAGAATGGATTTAGTTGGATCTCAGCAGCACTATAAATATTGTAATGTATTAGTGTGATTTAATATAGAAATTATTATTGTGTGTTATTCCCGTGCATTTCTACTCTCTCGTAATTTTTTAATAAACCCGAACACCTATTCAATTGTTCTACTTCAGGTATCTAACCTTTGTTGTATCTGATTTGATCTTTTTCGTCATTGCAAGTAGTAGTAACGTTAGAGTCTCTCGTTCTGATCCTCCTAAGCTAGGAACACGAAACCGCACCTCCTCCCAGATATTTCCTCGCTTGATAAGCAAGCATCTCATTTCATCCAATATATAAGGAGAAACTTGTTTCATTACTTATCCACCTGTGCATGCTATCTTACCACCTGGGGATTCTCTCCTTATGGATTATGGTATAAAACTACAGCCTGGGGGTTCTCTCCTTCTGGATTATGGAATAAAATAGTTTCAAACAAAAAATGGAAGAAAATATTTAATGGTAGAAATGAATGGAAGAACAGAGGAAATGGTGCAGATGCATTAATTTGAAGTTTTTAGTGCAGCACCTTGAAAACCAAATGAACACTCTTAGGTTCGAGCCTAACGCCCATGATCGAGAAAGCCACTTGGCTGCATGTAAGAGGTCTTGGTAGTTCCCTTTCCTTTTGTAATTTAACTTTATTATAACTTTATTTTTTATTTTTAATTAGATTTTTTATATTTAATTTAAATATATTAAAAATTTATTAACCAGGTCACTAACAGGACAATGGTGGAATTCAAATCCCATTGATGTACCGCAATGGCTCCTGGTTGCTCTTGGTTGCAATGGCTCTTGGAGACTCTTGTTCTAGTGTACCACTGGCCAAACTTGTGCAGGTTGATGTAGCACTATATACCAGTAATCACTCAAAGTACAAGACTCACCCCATGCCAACAGTCACACCAGCCTGATTATTCCACCATCAAAACTTTCACATGATAATAGAGGTCACGTGCATTTTGTGGTACACGAGGATCTAGGGGCTCAGCCAGTTTTGCTGCTCGAGCTTGCGACTCCTACGAATTCCCTTGTGAAGGAAATGATGTCCGGGCTTGTGAGAATTGCTCTGGAATGCGAAAGGACGGTGGGCAGGGGAAAATTGTTTCAGGAACCCATGTGCACCATGTATTGCAATGGCTGAAAGATGGGTTATGCCATGAGGAGAAGCTACACAGAGACTGATTCGCAGATTCTAGGCATGGTCCAGGCCATTTCCATGGGCACCGGGGTGGACGGGTTATGCCATGAGGAGAAGCTGCACAGAGACTGATAAGTGTCAGGGCCTCTGTACTAGCCTCTCCACAAGTTGATACGTATGTTAGGAGTGTAGAAACCTTCTCCAATACAATTCTTCCATCTATGCCTAAAATTTTCTCCATTCTCAGTACTTGCAATCTGTCACAATGACTGAGAACTAGTGCTTTAGTCATGTCCTCAAGGCCTGCCATCATGTCATTCATTGAATTTGAGCCTTATATTTCATCTGGGATGTTGGCAACATCTTGGAAACACTTTGCACAACATTGGCTGCATCGTTTTTCAGATATCAAGCACCACAGCCTAATTTTATAACACTTTTTTTCTGATTGTTTTAAGCAATAGGCAGGTAGCAAATGGCTCTGATACCACTGTGGTTGTCACTGATATTATCTTTTGACATCAAGGCTTCTCTATCTTGTTCATCAAAAAAAGAATGCCTAGTTGCTTTTTATAAGCTTCAAGACATGCTCCTCTCCTTATCTATATTGATCCTACCAAAGCTTGAACCCATTCCTACTTTCTATAGATCCACTTTGAACCAGGCTTTGTTTGAAAAAAGTTGTTATGCCCGAAAGCTATAGCCACTTTATAAATAGATGGTTTACCCTTTCCCAATAGTCTGAAACATGACCTTCACAAACCCTTGATCGAAGAAGAGTTGGCCTTGAACTTGTCCTTTAACCCTTATGGCCTTACTGAGTACAAGGTTGTCCGTCTTGAGATGATGTGCACTAATGAGAGCTCAATGGCTAGGTTCATGGGAAGATATGATCCTTTCTTGAGCCTAATGTTTACATTTGTGCCATTGATAGAGCCACAACTAAAGTTGAATATGCTTTTAGCTCTTGTTCTTTTGGATTTACTGGGTGCCTTGTTCTTCTGTGCTAATCACCCAAAATTGTCCAGAAGATGCTCTTTTTAGGGAGAATAATGGAGCTATAAGGCTATGTGTTGAGCTTAGAGATCTTGATGGGGAACAAAGAGCCACTTTTCTAGTTGATTATGCATCTAGCTCTGATCCTCATGGATTCCCTCAATGTAATATTCTTGCTCCTTCTTCTGGTTGTGAACCCCCATCCATTGAAGATTAGTAGTGCATCACTTAGGTTTTCCCTCCTCAAGTTAAAGAGTTATTAGAAAATTTTTATATGGCAGTTATACGCAATTTGCCTAACCTAGATTCTAAATCAGTCAGTGTTCTTCATACGAAGATAGCTTTTCCATCTTTACGAAGTTCCTTGTCCCATCCTATCATATTAAAACATGGAGAAGAATGCGCTTCCCTTGTTATAGCTTTGGAGACCTTAAAAAAACCCACCCAATAGTTAAAAAATCCCGTCCATGAAGAACTAGAAGGATAGAAGGATTAAAAGTATGGTGCTTAAATTAATCAATTTCATGATATGCGATATTTTTATTTATTTATTTATTTCTTTACTTTTCTTTGTTCATTTTTCTTTGTTCATTATTATTATGTAATCTTATTTTTAACTTTCATTTACACTGAGAAAATGACTCCTCTCTATTTCATATGACTAATAAAAAATATCATATGATTACTGTTATTTAAGTTTAAGCACAAACACTTCAATTTTTTTTTCTTTCACAATAAGAAAATTCTTTAAAAAATTCCCATGCAATAGATCAATATCTTTCAGGGGAGGGTAGATACTGATCTAAATATTTGTGGTCATATACAGGACCACTATTCCATCGACAGGCATTTAAAGCATTTTAGATAGTAAGGCATATCAACTTTTCACCTACATTATCTAATCATTTTCTTGCATTTATGTTGGATAAGCACTTACCATTTGCATGACAGCTTGCACGTCGATTGATCTGGAATTGGTTCTTGTTTTTTTATCAAAGCATCTTTCCATCCACTCTTCATATCTGTATTTTGTGTCAAATGATTTCTGTGACTATGAGAAAATTGTATTTTGATAGAAATTTTTGTCTTATTCTGGTTCCATTTCTCTCCCAACTGCATTTTGATGACACTGTGGGTATCATTATTTTGTGTCAAATGATTTCTGTGACTATGAGAAAATTGTATTTTGATAGAAATTTTTGTCTTATTCTGGTTCCATTTCTCTCCCAACTGCATTTTGATGACACTGTGGGTATCATTGATATCATCTTCTGACATCAAGGCTTCTCTATCTTGTTATTCAAACGAAGAATGCGAAGTTGCTTTTTATAAGCTTAAGGACATGCTCCTCTCCTTATCTATATTGATCCTACCAAATCTTGAACCCATTCCTACTTTCTATAGATCCACTTTGAACCAGGCAGTGTTTGTAGTTCTTATGTAGAGGGATGGTGACCAAAGAGAGAAGGTTTTCTATTCTATTTAGTAAAAAAGGAGAGTCTTATGAAATTAATGTTATGACATGAGCCTAGCTTGCTAGTGGTGTACACTATAGGTAATCATTGTGGATTCCGGCCTTGAGGTGGCAAGACCACCTCTGAGCTGGGAGATTACGCAAATGTCTGCATACAAGTTATCTCAATCAGATACAACCCGAAAACAGTGCTGCATGATCTGAGCTAGACAATTGCAGTTTCCATTGAATTATAACACTGGCCAAAGTTGTGTAGATTGATGTAGCACTATATGCCAGTAATCACTTAAAGTACAAGACTCACCCCATTCCAAAGTCACACTAGCCTGATTATTCCACCGTCAAAACTCTCCCTTCACCCCATGCGACATCCACACTAGCCGAGCTACAATTCTGATGCAAACATTCCAACCAAGCTACAAATCAATAAAGATCTTACTTAGATAGTATGATTGTTAAGAATCCCAGGCTCATATGGTGACTAAATGGTAGCCATATCTCAGTAATAAAGTAGTATCAGATTCATAACTAGCGAAAACCATGGAATCACCTTGATGGTTGGTATTCCAAGGCAACCTTATAGTAAAGGGTGCTGCTTAATGCAAAAAATAACACAAATCGGCTTGGATTGTGCTATAGCAAGCTACAGTCCAATAACTTGCCTTGAAGCTTTAAGTGTGGGTGGGCATTTCTTACAGCGACCTCATACACATACATATAAATGTATTGACATTTATTCTAATAATTGAGTGCTGTCTTTTTGGCGTTATCCACCAAGAAACATGTAAATCTTCCATCTCCTAGTGAGCTGCAGTGCTATTAAGCTACAGTCACACATTGTCAACAAGTGGCTAGAGATGGTTGATATGTTGCTGACTTCGAGCAGACCTCATTATAGCAAAAGACATGTGTATACATATATATTAACTTATGTTGGGAATGAGGAGTTCTGTGTGCACATATCTTTGCAACTAAATATACATATGCTGAGATGGTGCGTTGTTCACAGAGGGCTTGAGTACATGCAGATATATCAGTTGCATTGATGGAGTAAGAGATCTGTTGTTTTTTTGGCATATTGTACAACAAAATATTATTTTGTTTTTAGCATTAACTGAGTGCAGTTTTCCATTGCTGGCATTGGTCTTGGCATTATAAAGCCATACTCCTACAAGTTCACATCATACTCCTGGCTCAAGGTAGGGACTAGCTGCCTTGCAACCACTCTTGTTTAATAACAAGCAAAATTTTAGGCATTTTAGAAGGTTAATTGTTGTGGTAATACGAATTCGATTTAATAAATGAAAATTCATTGAGCATGAAAAAGATGTTTTATCGAATTTAAACTCAGAAATCTTGTCCACATATGTATTCATGCATGTTGTTAGTTTGTCTGAGGAACGCATCATAAAACTAAAATATCCCTGCATTTAGAGCTGTCAATCACAACTATATATATATATATATATGTATATATTTCCTTGTGTGATAACAATCTTTCTTAAAATCGTATCCGCAAAGTGTAGATGTCAACTTTCCCTTCCTTAACTTGCACGACCATGTCATTTATAACTATGTCTGAATCATCTCCATGGAACGAAAGCTAGATTAACATGTTCACCTCTTTACTTATCTTATCATCATCACTATATAAAAGCATAAAAATAAAAATAAGACACTCGCTGTGATAAACGATGTGAGAAATTTGTAAAATTAATAAAATAACTCAAAAAAATTTACATGTTTATGCTAATTTTCCATTTAAATGTTACTTTACAAATTTAAAAATATATATTATTACAAATTCTTAGTGCTTAACCTCAATTGTCATTTATTCTCCATTCAATTAGAATTGTGCGTGTTCTTTCACATGCCTATTAGAGATTTTTATTTTAATTGCTACAATTTTTTTTTAATAACGGATTTAATAATATTTCTTTAGAATAAAGAAAATCTAAAACAATACTCAACAATGCTTTTAAATATGGTTTGTATGGTGATTTTTTAAAACTAAATAAATATTAAACAATGCTTTTAAGTAAGTAAATAAATACAATTATTTATTAAATTAATTAATTTAGTTTGTATATATTTCAAAATAAATATTAATTAAATTACTAATCAGTTTTAAAAAGATAACTCGAAAGTTCTACAATCTAGATTACAATCGAAATTTGTCCAACAAGTCAAGTACGAAAGCTTATTCAAGTTCTCTTAGGGTTAACCGGTCTCAAGTTTTGGATAATGGAAAACCGCTTAAATATTTTATTTTTATTTTTTTAAGATGTGTAAGATTTATTTTTAATATAATTATTTTATTTATTTATTTTTAAAAAATTGTATATATATTTATTTAAAAGTTATACAATGTTGAAATTAAGTTTAATACTATATGTAACAACCACAAAATTTAACATGCAAATAATTATATCAAATATGCAATTAATAATTAACACAAAAACTATTAATAAGTTAGCATAGAAATTTTATAAGCACAAGTAAACAAAACTTACTTGTCATGACAATATTCCTTACTTGAGACTCCGAAGTGGAACGGTATTTGAATCCCTCTAACCGCAACAACGTTTTGGGGGCAATTATCCACCCAACTGTAACAACATTTTTGGGGCGACTATCCACCCAACTGTAAGGTCAGCTGCCCATAATGTTTTTACAACTAGTGACCCCTACCAAGGAATCTTTTATCTCACAATACATTTCTCCAAAGAGAATGGATGAAAGAATGATGAATCTCATCTTCCTCAATGTCTATTAAATAGACCAAACAACAGAAAGATGCCCACTTGCACACATTCCATGTGTCAACATGCAACTTTTATTTCTTTATTTTAATATTTACTTAATTTAATATTACTCTTAATTTAAATGTTTCTTATATTTTATTTCACTTTTTTGCAACTTTACTTATTATTATTATGTTTATGGTTATTTTAGTTTAACTCTTTCTTAATGTGTTATTTTATACTTTTCTTAACTTCACTTATTTTATAGCTTATTTTTATATATATTTATTTAAAACTCCATTTTATTATTATTATTATTATTTATTTACTATTTATTACAATATTATTATGTTATATTATTTATTTATTATTAAGAGACATTACAATGATTGTAAACAAATCAATTGTCCAGCAATTTAATTGAAGAAAATATTAATGCATTTGAATGAAAAGTAATAAAAGGCCAAATTATTTATTATGATAAAGTATTTACAAATATAAATCCAATGGTTGATATTTAAATCAAACATATTGATATCAAATAGCATTTCCCTATTTTTAAAAAGATAATTAGAATAATTTCAAACATATTGATATCAAATAGCATTTCCCTATTTTAAAAGATAATTAGAATAATTTCAATAAGCATTAACGTGGAGTCTTGAAGACAATTTTTAATTCTTACTATTAAGACATTCCATTGCAAATTTTAGTTATTAAGCATAAATTAAGATTCATCAAATAAAAAATCGAAATTACTTGAAATTAGACTCAAAAGGTGAAGAAGCCTAAACCATCTAACTACAAGGTATCAATATATTGATTAGTATATTTATATAAATGATAAGAAGTAGAGAAAAATAATGTTTCAATAGGATGTTTTTGAATTTAATGTTGGTATTGTTTATAAAAAATAAGTCTAAATGAGCTAATTTCAATATATTCAATATATTGAGTATTATATCTATATGTATGATACTAAGTAGAGAAAAGTAATGTTTGTAGGGATGTTTTTGGATTTAATGTTGGTATTGTTTATATTTTTTAATTATATTTAATTGATTTTTTATTTATAATTTTAAAATTATATTGTGTTAATTTTTAATTTTATATTTATATGTATTAGTTACTAGCATAATTATATTAGTAAATATGGTAGATATTTACATAATGCATTATTTTTCATCATTTATATATCAATTAGATTTTGTAAATAATGTTAATCAACATAATTTAATATTGTTTATTAATATTAATATAAAAAATGCAAATGCCATTAATAAATATTATTAATATTAAAATAATATAAAATCTAAAACATAATTTTGATTTTATTTTTATTGATAAATTACTTATACTTTTCCTACCATCATCATAAAGACCAAATTGACAAAATACCACATTTCATTTATAACTTCCAAAAAAATAAACTTCCAAAATATGGAATCAATTTGGAATAAATTAATATAAAACCCTTAGAGTTAAAATAAAACCCAACCTCCAAAATTTAGAATCAATTAATATAAAATCCTTAGAGTTAAAATAAAACCCTAAAATTAGACCAAATTTGACCAAATAAATAACAAATACCACATTTTGTTATAATTATAAAAAACATAAACTTCCAAAATATAAAATTAATTAATATAAAACCCATAAAGTTGAAATAAAACCCTAAGATTAAAAGTAAGTGTAACGCCAATACCATAAGTAGGAAGCGTTTTGTTTGTAATCTGGATTTTAATTTTCTTTACATCCCTTTATAAATTGTTAAATGCAAATATTCTGTAAAACATGTGGGGTTTGGAAGCAATACATAGCATAAAATGACATTTTTCTTACATTATTTTGATGTGTATGTTCACTTGTATCCAAACATTTATGAATCTCCCAGTTCAAAACCCTTCGCCATTGCATTTAACTCTGTGCAAATAGTCCTGAAAGTTTTATTTCCATGTGTTTTTTTTTTTCTTAGAAGTCTGGGGTCTGCCATGGATGCTGAAGGTTCGTACTGTCAAACCCTGTGTTACATGAAACCTTTTCAGAAAGAAGAGAAATAATTTTTATCGTGTTTTAATTTTCTTTCCTCTTTCGTTACATCATACAAACAATGCAGAAAGACCTAACGCCCATTTTTACTATGCTACCTAAATTCATTCCATACTGCACATGAACGAGTGAACTGTTTATCCAATCTCTGTATCATCAATATCTATTGTCATTCTAATGTTTATCCAATCTCTGTGTCATCAATATCTATTGTAATGACAATAGGGATCATGTAGCAGAGAAATACTCTTAACTGAACGAACTATTTCCAGGGGAATGGATCGTGTAGTTTTTCAATAAGTGGTAGAGTGATGGATCAAGGTGCTATGAAGAGTTAAAATCAAAATACGGTATGGATCATGTAGTTGTTCAAGAAATGGTAGAGTGATGGATCAAGGTGCTATGAAGAGTTAAATCAAAATGAGAATGGAAGCACTAGTTATAGATGGCAAACGAAATGATACTTAATTTTAGTTTGATTTGTTATTTTTGTTAATGAGAATGGAAGCACTAGTTAGAGAAGGCAAAAGAAATGATTTTTAATTTTAATTTGATTTGTTATTTTTGTTTTTGAAATTGAAAATTGCCACATTTCATTTGTCAAACCTTCAATCTAATTTTGAATTGCCATTTAAACAGAGAATATTTCTCATTTACGAAATTAGAACTTTACAAACAAAATCAAAATTCCGTAAATCTAATTATTTATGTAGAGTTCACTATCACTAACCTTGATTTTTGGAATTTTGGTGTTTGGAATAGATTTGCAAGTAGTCTAACCAGAGTTGAAATCTCTATAAAAGTAACCCATACTTCAGTAGTCTTGAAAAATACAAATAATATGAAAGCTAGTCTCATCACCAACTCCAACCTCTATAATTTTAATGTTAGATTTGCAAAAATTTGATATATAAAATGTACTTGCAAATAATCCCATCCAAATCAATCTGAAGTAGTGGCACTTTTGTGAGTCAATTCCCAGTTACTCAATACACTACTCTGCAACAGTGACTGCTTCTGCAAAAGGAGACCGCGAAGCAGCCACTTCATTGTAGGTCCTTCGTGGCTTTCGGGGACATTTTTCTGTCACAATTACCGACTCTGCAAAAGGAGACCACGAAGCTCCATTCATTGTAGGCCCCTTCATGGTATATGGGGATAGGCAAGAAATATTATAAACAAAATCTTTTAGTAGCCTGTAAAACAAAGCTTCCTCGAACCATAACTGTATGTTACAGATTCGTTGGGTTTTGAAAAGTCCAACAGATATAGTTATTTAAATAATTATTTATTTAATAATTAACAAAGAGCAGGTAAAAGAGCAGGTAACCTGTTTGAAAGGAATTTATGTGCGTACTTCAATTATGTGGCACAAGATTATTGCAGATGTGTATGTTGGGACACATTTAGATTTTTATCTTAATTTAATTGTCAGGGTGAAGTAAATATATAAACATATGACCGATAGCAACAGATGAATTGCCTTTATCATGTCCATGCAATTGTATAGAAAATGTTCGTTGTAGGAAGGTTCCGTATATTATCGGTTGACAATCGATTAATTTTATGTTAACCTATAGTTAAGTAATTAATTTATTTATTTCTCTTAAAAAAATATAAATTAAATTTAAGTTTAAATTGTTTAATTTACAAAATAAAATTAAAAAATTGCAAAAATTAAAAACATAAAAAAGAATACAATATCACTAAAAATCAATATCAACACTTTTATATATATATATTATTTTTGTAAATTTGATAGATTAAATATATAGTAAAACCATTATTAATATTCTAATTGGCTGTGGTAAACTAAATTTGAAGTTCGCAATTTTTTTTTTTTTATAGCTATAATCTTTATTGATAATATTTATTTTGAATATATTCTTGGTGAAGATGTGATCAAATGTTAAGTGAGGAGTTTAGTCTTTACAAATTTTATCGGCCAATCCCAAACAAAATTATATATAAAATTGTTTAAAAATAATATCTTCAACTGAAAATATATATGTATTATATAAATTATTTAGAAACAGAAAAACTATAGAAAAATTGATCCTACTAACCACGTTATGGGCGTACAGCTTGCTAAGCGCAAGGATCACAATAGCTGGTGCGGCTATTGACAAGAATATTAATTTAATTAATGGCGGCATCCACTGCCATATAGTTTTTACGAAGCTCAAATCGACGCTGTACTTTAAGCATTATCCTAAACATTCATCAATATTTCGAATCTACTGTTGGACTTGATAACGAAAGAAAAAGTAAGGGGAATAAAATAATACTACGTTTTGAAATTTCGATGAACTAAAATTTCAACCAATATTAGCACAATCAGATTTTATGAAATAAATTTACAATTATATTCACTAATGTGTTTTATATATCTTTATAGACTTACCTATCCACTATCCACCACATGTATTTTATCAAAATAATTATTATATATTTCTCCATATAATTGCCAATATATCTACTTGTCATAAATTAATAATATATATATATAATATTTTATTATTTGATAATAAAATATTATTAAAAAGTTTGAATATATTAATAGTTATAACTCAAATTATACAAAAATTAAAATATAACATAATGCTAGTATTTTATTACTATTTATAATAAGTATATATCTCTTACAAATATCTGATGGGATTATTAATATTATAATCCAAAAGAACTAATGACTCCAAGAGTCTAGTATTATAAGCCAAAGGAATTGGTGAACCCAAGGGGAGAATATTAAAAATCTAAGAGATCAAGAAGTCAAAGGGATCCATATTTAAAATAGAATAGATTAATAAAGCCTAAGAATTAACATTTTAGATACAAATGAATGAAAAACTCACATGATTATTAATATTATAAACCGAAGAGAACAAGCGATTGTTAATATTATAAACACAATGAATTAAAAATATAAAGAATTAATAAACCAAATGGATCGATATTAAAAACCCAAGGAAATGATAAACCCAAGAGATCAATAAGGCCAAGAGATTAATTTTAAAAAGACAACAAATTAATAAACCCCAAGAATTAATATTTTAAACTAAAAAAAATAGGATATTAATACCATCATTATCAATATTTTAAACTCAAAAGATTAATAAACCCAATGGATTATTAATATTATAAACTAAAAGAACGAATAAATGCAAGGATTTAATATAATAAACCAAAGGAATTGGTGAACCCAAGGGATAAATATTAAAGACATACAAGACCAATAAGGTCAAGGAATCAATATTAAAAACACAAAAGATTACTAAACCCTAAGAATAAAGTTTTTAAACTCAAAAATCTAAGCAATTAATAAACCCTAATAATTAATATTTTAAATTAAATATATTAATAAACCCAAGACATTATTAATATTATAAATGAAAAGAAGCAATAAACCCAAGGGTCTAATACTATAAACCAAAGTAATTGGTGAACCCAAGGGATAAATATTACTATTATAAACCAAGAAAATAATAAACCCAAGGGACTATTAATATTATAAAAAAATAATAATAAAGCCAAGGGTTTGATATTACAAACCAAAGGAATTGGTGAACTCAAGGGATAAACATTAAAGACATATGTGATCAATAAGGCCAAAGGATCAATATTAAAAACACGAGATTAAAAAAACCCTAAGAATTAATATTTTTATCTTAAAAACCTAAGAATTAATATTTTTAACTCAAGAGATTCTAAGATCCAAGTGTGGTTTAATATTATAAACGAAAAGAACTAATAAACCAAAGAGTTTTATATCATAAACCCAAAGAATTGGTGAACTCAATGGATAAATTTTAAAAACCTAAGGGATAATATGGCAAAGGGATCAATATGAAAAAACATAAGAAATTAATAAACCCTACAAATTAATATCTTAAACAAAAAGGTGTGATAAAATCAAATGATTTTTAATATTATAAACTCAATGGAATAATATTAAACCTAAGATATTAATATTATAAACCTCAAATATATAAAAACTTTTAGATAAATATTATAAACCCTAAAACAAACATGTTTGAGCATTTTTTATTTAAACATTGAGACAATTATTGTGATAATGAGTTGTTGGATGAAGACTGACCATGGTTTGCCATGGTTGATATTCATATTGAGACAATCTTTGTCACAATGTGACATTCAACCATGGAAGAGCATGGTTGACTATGAATAACTATGATTAACAATTATAGCCCATGGTTGATTTTCATATAGAGAAAATGTTTTTCATAATGTGACATTGGACCATGCATTAATATTAAAGTGTATGACTAATATTTAATGCCTAATATTACCAACCCAAAGAATTAGGAAACTCAAGGGATTAATAAACCCTAATAATTAATATCTTAAACTCAAAACGTAAGAAATGAATAAGCTCTAAGAATTAATGATTTAAACTGAAGGGATTATTAATATTATAAACCAAAAGAACTAGTAAACCGAAAGGTTTAATATTGTAAACCAAAGAAATTGGTGAACCCAAGGGATAAATATTAATATTATAAACCAAAAAATTAGTATATCAGAAGAATTAATATTTTGAACTCAAGAGGTTAATAAACCTTAATAATTAATATTTTAAACTTAAGAGATTAATAAACCCAAGAGTTTATTAATACTGTAAACCAAAATAATAAACCCAAGGGTTTAATATTACAAACCAAAGGAATTGGTGAACCGAAGAGATAAATATTAAAGACCTAAGGGGTCAATAAAGCCAAGGGATCAATATTAAAAACACAAGAGATCAATAAACCTTAAGAATCAATATTATGAACTAAAATATTATCATCCCCAATGTTATAAACTGTAAATATTAAACACAATATTATAAACACTAATATTAGACCAAAATATTATAAACAAAATATTAACCCCTAATTATAAACGCTATATATTAGAATCTATATTATAACCCAACATATTACTCCATAATGTAAATCATAATATTAAAACTCAAAAAAGTAATAAAGCCAAAGGATTATTAATATTATAAACCAAAAGAACTAATAAACACAATGGTTTAATATTATAAACCAAAGGAATCGTTGAACCGCGGGGATAAATATTAAAAACTGGCATGATAAATAAGGTCTAGGATCAATATTAAAAACAAAAAAGATTATTAAAACCCAAGAATAAATTTTTTAACTCAAAAATCTATGAAATTAATAAACCCTAATAATTAATAATTTAAAGTAAATAGAATAATAAACCAACGAAATTATTAATATTATAAACCAAAAGAAGTAATAAACCCAAGATATTAATATTATAAACCAATTTAATTGGTGCACCCAAGGGATAAATATTAATATTATAAACCAAGAAATTAATACGCCCTAATAATTAATATTTTAAACTCAATAGATTAATAAACCCTAAGAATTAATATTTTAAACTCAAGAGATTAATAAACCAAGGGGTTATTAATATTTTAAACATAAAGAACTAATAACACCAAGGATTTGATACTACAAACCAAAGGAATTGGTTAACCGAAGGGATAAATATTAAAAACATAAGGGATCAATAAGGCCAAGGGATCAATATTAAAAACAGAAGAGGTTAATAAAGCCTAACAATTAATATTTTTATCTCAAAAACCTAAGAAATTAATAAACCCTAAGAATTAATATTTTTAACTCAAGAGATTCTTAAATCCAAGGGTGGTTTAATATTATAAATGAAAAAACAAATAAACCCAAGGGATTTATATTATAAGCCGAAGGAATTGGTGAACCCAAGGGATCAATATGAAAAACATAAGAGATTAATAAAACCTAGAAATTAATATCTTAAACAAAAAAGTTTGATAAACTCACATGGTTATTAATATTATAAACTCGAGGGAATAATATTAAACCTAAGTTATTAATATTATAAACCTGAAGTATATAAAAACCTCTACATAAATATTATAAACCTCAAGCATATAAAAATCTTTAGATAAATACTATAAACCATAAAATAAACATGGTTAAGCATGCTTGATTTAAACATTGAGACAATTGTTGTCACAATGTGATGTTGGATGAATAATGACCATGGTTTGCCATGGTTGATTTTCATATTGAGACAATCTTTGTCACAATGTGACAATCGACCATCGAAGACCTTTATTGACTAAGACTAACTATGATTAACAATGGTAACCCATGGTTGATTTTAATATTGAGACAATGTTTCTCATAATGTGACATTGGAGAATGCATTAATATTAAAGTGTAAGAGTAATATTTCACACCTAATATTACCAACCCAACAAATTAGAAAAATCAAGGGATTAATAAACCCTAATAATTAATATCTTAAACTTAAAACGTAAGAGATGAATAAACATTAATAATTAATAATTTAAAGTGAAGAGACTAATAAACCAAAGAGATTATTAATATTATAAACCAAAATAACTAGCAAACCCAAGGGTTTAATATTATAAACCAAAGGAGTTGGTGAACACAAGGGATAAATATTAATATTATAATCAAGAAATTAATAAAGCATAAGAATTAATATTTTTAACTCAAGAGATTAATAAACCCTAAGACTTAATATTTCAAACTTAAGAGATTAATAAACCCAAGGGGTTATTAATATTATAAACCAACATAATAAACCCAAGGGTTCAATATTACAAACCAAAGGAATTGTTGAATCCAACAAATAAATATTAAAGACTCAAGGGATCAATAAGACCAATGGATCAATATTAAAAATATAAGAGATTAATAAACCCTAAAAATGAATATTATGAACCAAAATATTATAATCCCCAATGTTATAAACTCTAAATATTAAACACAATATTATAAAACCTAATATTAAGGCCAAATATTATAAACCCAACATTAACCCCTAATTATAAATGATATATATTAGAATCTATATTGTAACCCAACATATTACCCCATAATGTAAATCGTAATATTAAGACTCAAAAAATTAATAAACCGAAGGGATTATTAATATTATAAACCAAAATAACTAATAAACGCAAGGGTTTAATATTATAAACCATTGGAATCGGTGAACCGAGGGGATAAATATTAAAACCTACATGATGAATTAGGCCAAGGGATCAATATTAAAAACAAAAAATATTATTAAACCTTGAGAATAATTTTTTTAAATAAAAAACCTAAGAAATTAATAAACCTTAATAATTAATATTTTAAATTAATAGATTAATAAACCCAAGACATTATTAATACTATTAACAAAAAAAAGTAATAAACTCAAGGGCTTAGTATTATAAACCAAAGTAATTGGTCAATCCAATGGATAAATATTAATATTATAAACCAAAGTAATTGGTGAAACTAAGGGAGAAACAAATTAATATTATAAACCACGAAATTACTACACCCTAATAATTAATATTTTAAACTCAAGAGATCAACAAACCCTCAAAATTAATATTTTAAACTCAATATATTAATAAACCTAAGGGGTTATTAATATTACACACATAAAGAACTAATACCACCAAGGGTTTGATATTACAAACCAAAGGGGTTGTTGGACCGAAGGGATAAATATTAAAAACTCAAGGATCAATAAGGTCAAGGGATCAATATTAAAAAAATGAGATTAATAAAGCCTAAGAATTAATATTATAAAACTAAAGTATATAAAAACTTTTAGATAAATATTATAAACCTTAAGTATATAAAATGTCTAGATATATACTATATACCGTAAAATAAACATGGTTGAGCATGCTTGATTTAAACATCAAGAAAATTGTTGTCACAATGCGACATTAGATGAAGAATGACCATGGTTTTCCATGGTTGATTTTCATATTCAGACAATCTTTGTCACAATGTGACATTCGACCATGGAAGACCTTCATTGACTAAGACTAACTATGATTAACAATGGTAGCCCGTGGCTAATCTTCATATTGAGACAATGTTTTTTATAATGGGTCATTGGAACATGCATTAAAATTAAAGTGTAAGACTAATATTTAACGCCTAATATTACGAGCCCAAATAATTAGAAAACTCAAGGGATGAATAAACCCTAATAATTAATATCCTAAACTCAAAACCTAAGAAATTAATAAAACCTACGAATTAATAACTTAAAGTGAAGAGATTAATGAACCGAAGAGATTATTAACAATATAAACGAAAAGAACTAATAAACCCAAGGGTTTAATATTATAAACCAAAGGAATTGGTGAATCAAAAAGGATAAATATTAATATTATAAACCAAGAAATTAGTAAAGCATAATAATTAATACTTTAAACTCACAAGATTAATAAACCATAAGAATTAATATTCTAAACTCAAGAGATTAAAAAACCCAAGGGGTTATTAATATTATAAACCAAAAGAACTAATAAACCCAAAGATTTAATATTACAAACCAAAGAAATTTGTGAACCCAAGCGATAAATATTAAATACCTAAGGGATCAATAAGTCTAAGAGATCAGTATTAAAAACACAAGAGATCAATAAACCCTAGGAATCAATATTATAAACTAAAATATTATAGTCCCCAATGTTATAAACTCTAAATATTAAATACAATATTATAAACCCTAATATTAAGGCCAAATATTATAAACCTAATATTAAAGCCTAATTATAAACCTTATATATTAGAATATATATTATAACCCAACATATTACTCCATAATGTAAATCATAATATTAAAACCAAATATTATAAGCCCTATATATATTAAAAACTCAATATTATAAACTCTAATATTGAAACAAATATTATAAGACTTATTATTAAACTCAATAATATAAACCTAAATATATAAACTTTAATAAATTTTGTCTCACTGTTTAACCACCCCTCATGAGGTTTCATCTTCGCTCACCTTGGTGACTTTTATATAAATATTTTAATTAAAATATTGTTAATTATTTTAATTAATGTTATTAAATATTTTAATTAATCAACTTAATATTACTATTAATTACCCCGGATGTGGGTGATAAGTAGGGTGAGGAGGTGCCATGGGGCTGCCATGAGAAAGGACACTCGGTGGCTCCACGTGCTTGGACTTTGGGAGGGGGTCATTCATAAAACCTAGCATGAGGGTGCCATTACTCCACCCTTCGCCACCCTGTCATCGACGCACCAGGGAGGCTTACCATTAATACAACCAACCATGGCCATTTACTCCACCACCTTGGCTCTCACTTGCGTTATCAGGCCCGCCCGCCCGCTTTATGTACACATTTCTGTCATCGTTCACCGGTCTCTAGTGCACTGCTCTTGCTCGTCGAGGCTTCAAACTCTCTCTGGTCGCCTCCTTCCTTGGAAGCCTATTTTAGTCTCCCTTTGGTCAAGAGACTCACCGCCCTAGACCATCATGCCTCGGCATCATAGGTAGCATTGCAGGAGAGGAGGTGGGCATGGCCAACCTTCCCTTCCTCCCTGCCCTACCCTTTCGCCCTCCCATGGTCGTGAAATGAACCTTTTCCTTGATTGGAATGAATTTGCAAGCTCTCCCCTGGTCAATTTGAATGTCTAGCTTTCTCTACAGCTCCCAGTTTTAGCTCCTCCATCCCCCTCCACTCGCTGCAAAAATTGAGCCTGTAAGTCCACCATCTCCCTCGAACCTGCCTTCACCCCGCGCAAGCTGAAAGCCCTTCCGGGGCAAAGTGCAACCAGTGGCAGTAGCAACTTGGATGATTCCGTAGGTAACAACAGTAGCGGTCCAGAAGTGGATGTGAGCGATAATTTGGACTTCAACGAGGGCAGCTTCTACCAGCTTCAGGAAGTCCCTCAGCCTAAGGTTAACGTGGCGAATTTGGGCTCCCCTGCTTCGCCTTGCGAGCCTTCTGATGCAAAATCATTGCGCTCGGGGATGGAGGTTGATGGCTACATGTGCAGCGTCCTCGAAGAGCTTCCAACTTCCAGTGATAAGCATGCAGGTCATCCTTAGGACCTTATTTTCATGTCTTCGCGGAATGCACATGGTTAAAAATGTTTTTCTCTAGTTATCTTGTATAATTTTGGATATTGTCTCTGTTGGTTTCCCGTCATCGGCAACAGTATTTTTTGAACCTCTAAGGACTGACTTCCCTAGTAGGGTCCGTTTAGCACTTGATAGAATTTTCAAGACTCTTCCCTATGGTTTGAACCTGTTCATTCCTCAGGATGCGACTTGTAACCTTCTATTTTATATGATCTAATAGAATTAGCCTAACTTAGAAAAAAAAAGATTACTATTAATTAATATCAAAATATTAATTTTAAATTTTAAAATTAATGTTTATTGTAACTGAACATTTTTATATAAATGTTTTAATTAATATATTGCTAAATGTTTGAATTAATGTTATTAAACATTGTAATGTTTTTATAAATGTTATCAATGCTTCATATAATGTTAAAAATTAATTAATTAAAGTTAAAATTAATTAATGTTAATGTTTTAATTAATTAATATTAATGGTAATTATTGTTTTAATAATTTAATTAATTAGTATTGTATTAATTCATTTCTTTAAGCATGTTTAAATTAATATTATTAAACATTTTTAAATAAATATCTTAATTAATATATTGTCAAAAATTTTAATTAATATTTTAAAGTTAAAAACATTAAAATAAAATTCCAACAAATTATTATTATTATTATTAACCAAATCTCAATATATTCACGTTTAGATATATTTGAATAATATAGTTAAATATAATAATTATGTATTAATGATTTAATTAATATGTTAATGTAATAATAGCAATATAATAATTATTTCACTATATTATTAATTAATATTAATATATTTTCTTACAGATTTTTGAATTAATTTTTAATGTTATTAAACCGTTTTTATAAAAAAAATTAATTACATATTGTAAATTTTTTTAATTAATGATGTTTAATGTTTTAATTTATTAATATTTAAATGTTTTAATTAATTAATTAATGTATAATAATTATGGTTTGCATTAAAATACAATTTACTCATCTAAAGAAAAGAAGTAGATTTTTTTTTTATGCTTAATATTATTAAAATAAATTCCAAATTTAGAATAATTTTTTTATTATTATTATTTTATATAATAATAATATTAATTTAATAATATATTATTATAATATAATTGTATTAAAATAATTATTATAATTTAAACTTGAAATTTTATTATTCTATTAAAATAATTTCATTAAATTTAACCTTAAAGTTTATTTCTTATATAGTAATTATGTATTAATGAAACTTTAAATTATTAAGAAAAACTTTCAATACACCAAACTTTAATTCAAATATTGATTAAAACAAAAAAGTATAATTGCATTAGTTAAGTGATATATAATCACATGATAGTCATAATTTTTTTTACAACTAATTTGTGAAACTAAAATTGTATTATAATTTAAGCCTACAATTTATTAGCTATTCATTATATTGTTTAAATAATATGAAACATCATATTAAGTAAAGTAAGTTAACATTAAGGAAGTCCAAATGAGTAGCATGGACAGTAAGACCAGAGAAACACCATTTTTTTTGAATTAATAAAAATAAATCCACATGAGCAAGAATAATTTAATAAAATAGCATATTGTTCATTATAATTAAATTTAATAAAATAATATTTAGTTCTTTATAGTTAATTGTGAGTAGGAATACATTTGAATGGCATGCATAGGAGACCATTACTCCATAAACGTTATAATATTTTAATAATATAATTGTATTAAAATAATTATTATGATTTAATCCTACCATTTATTAATAATTAAATTATATTAAAATAATTATTATAATTGTATCTTATAATTTATTATTATATAAAAATAATTTTATTATAATTTAATATTAGGGGTTATTCCTATATTGCAATTTTGGCAATTTTGTGATAATGGAATCTCATTATTAATGAGAGCTTTTAATACATCAAAAGTTAACACAAATGTTGAATACAACAAGAAGTTTAATTGCATTAGTTAAGTGATATATTATCACATGATAGTCACAATTTTGTTTTTACATTACATTATGAAACCTAAAACTATATTATAATTTAAACCCACCATTTATTATTTATATATTATATTGCTTAAATAATATGAAACTCCAATTAATTTTTAGTATCATACATCATGTCAAACCCATTAATCATTCTAGATTTAATTGTTCACATGGATACATTAAGGAATTAAGTTGAAATGAGTAGCATGGAGACTTGAATAACCAACAACAACAAAAAAATTTTAAGTAATAAAAAAATAATAATATTTTTAAATGCACACTTGCCAAGTGGTATACGTTTGATAATGCGAACAATCATCTTTTATAAGTTTCTTTTTTTAATTTCATTTCTAACTAATTATAATTAGGATAAGTGGTTATCAACAATGATTTAGATATGAAAGGAAGTTATGACTTTTAATTCCATTTGTTGATGGAGTAGCTACAACCAGAATATACTGACATCATCCAATTCACACCATTTGATGAAAAAGATTGATTAAAAAAATTATTAAAATAGCCAATTTGAACAAGAGCCCTATCCACATAATTATGTCTAAAATTTGATTTAACACCTTCTCCACTAATTAGGTCAAAAAGTTGCCACATTTAACAAAACACTAACAAATATCTAAAATTATGTAAAGCAAATTTAATATCTTCACAACATAGTTAGGTCAAAGAGTCACCGAAAAGAAAAACCCTCACTAATATATAAAATTATATCATGCAATTTGTGATAGAATATCTTCAAAAAATTGAGTAGGTCAAAGAGTTGCTGCATTTAACTAAACTAGTCGTTTTAATGAATTCTTTTTGTTTTATTGGGTATTTTCTTTTTTTTAATGAGGTTTTTTTGGAAAATATTCAGGTGGATTTTCATAAGTTTAACGGTTAATTTTGAAAAATAGAAATAGTCTGCAAACTAAATTTATATATGCAACCATAGTTTAAATCATAATTACGAAATTTAATGAGGATAAAATTGGAGAATATAAATAATATAATGTTTAACATATTATTATCTTTTTCAAAATTTTATGAAAAAAAATTATTCAAAAATAATAAAAAATAAAATGCATGAACCTTATTAATATGAAGAATTACAAAAATATATAAATAAAATTAGAAACCAACAATTACAGAACAACAATTTCTATAATAACCTTACTCCAACTTAATAATAAATTATAAAAATAAAATATTGTTTTAATTTTTAAATATAAAATTTTTATTACATCCTTTAATATATAAATTATTATTTTCTCAAGTTTTTAATATATAACTTTGATAAAATAAATACTATTTTTCAAGCATTCTAATAAAAATTTTAATAAGCTAAAAATTATAAATATATAATTAAAAATATATAATTTTGATAAACCAAAAATTGGAAACTCAAATACTATTTTTCACACTTTTCTAACATGAAATTTTGATAAATAAAAAATTTCAAAGTTTTTTTTTGGTTTGAATGCACAAGTGGATAAATATTTCCATGTATATATTTTACGTAAGAGAAAATTCAAAAGCTGCTCGTGAGACTCTTGCCTCTATTCAAAAGCTTTTCGTGAGGCTTGCATCTGTTGAGCCTGTTCAAATTCCAGCTAGATAAATAAAAAGAATAAATAATAAAAATTCAAGAATTATTTCATAAATCAAATTAAACCATGAAAAATTTTCGAATCGTATAAAGCATATCAAGATTTCATCTCAGAATTTTCAAACTAAATTAGAAATTCTAAAAATCTCTTTAAAAACAACCACTTCAGAAAAAAAAAAAAAAAAAATTTCTTAACCCTAGATTCTATGCTTTAGTTTGTCTAGTTAAACATGCACCCCTATAATAATTCCAGGCTAAAATATTATTCTTAAGATTTAGTGAGTGTCGGATAGTTGATTGTTTTTCTACTTAATGTTACCTTATATATAAGTAAAGGAGGGTAAAGAATATGAGATATTTGAGAGTGCAAACTTCTCTGATCCATATCATATTAAAATAAATCTTTTAGGAAATCACATGAGAAATTTTGGAACCAACGCGTTTCGAACTATTGACTATAGTTCATTATTAGGATACTGATGATGAACTACAATTCATCATTAAGATACTGACGATGAACTACAGTCAGTAGTTCGAAAAGCGTTGGTTCCAAAATTTCTCATGTAATTTCCCAAAAGATTTATTTTAATATGAGATATGTTTTAACGAATTGTATAATTATGCTAGGTCCCAAATTTCTAGGAACAAAATAGGTTGTGTAATATTTATAGGTTGTGTAATATTTATGAGATTATTTTTGGGAAATTGCTTAGAGTGCATTTTATGAGTTTCAAAAATGATATTTCATTTAATTTTGGGTTTGGAAAATGAAAATTTATTTATTAAAATTTTGTAGTATATAAGTTTGAAGTGGTATGAAAATATGAGTTAATTATTTTTTAGAATTTTATTTAATATAGATTTATATATGTTAAATTTATGTATTAAAGTACTATTTTATAAAGCAAATAAATTTGTTAATTTAATTTAGTTAATAATATATGTGTTATAATTCAAGTTAAATTTAATATAAATTAGTTAATGTGTTTAGAGTAGTTAATAAAATTGGGTGGTTGAGTAGAGAGTTTTATTCTACTACTTAGTCTGAGGGGTTGAGTGTCACGGGATATGTAAGTATGTTTTTTTAAAAACAAATTATGTTTTAAATTTAAAAATAATATTACTTATAATAACAAAAATAATAATTTGAAAAATCCTGTAACTGTCAATATTTAAATAAATTATTTGAAGCTCTATGTTAACTAATTTGTGTCTATATGAACTTGATATATATATATATATATATATATATATATATATAAAAACATTATTAAAATAAAATATTTTAATGTTGTATAAAAAAATATTCAATGTGGGTTATTATCAAATATTATAATACTAATTAATATTAAAATATACTTAAAAATATATTAATAAAAAAAAAATTTATTTTGAATTTTCTTTATAAAATGTTTAGATGTACATGTTATGTAAAATATTTTAATGTATATATTATATATCATTTACTAAAATTAATATTAATGCATATATCATGAAATTTTATTTTTATTTTTAAAACATTTATTTGTTTTATATATACTCTATTTAGATTTCAAAAATATTATTTAAAAGATGAAAAATAACATATTGTATTTTTCACTCCAAAGAAGTTTGCACATGAAGAAATTTGATCCCCCTCAACTCATGCTAGATCCCAACTTAAGATCGATCTATGCCAGTGTTTTCAATGATGATGAAGAGGAGTAGCTTAGCTATATAAATTAAATGGTTGGTAAAATTTAATAGCCATTAATTCATGACAATCATAAAAAAATATTTCTTCATGAAAAACCTTATATTTACTGAATTAAAAAAATTAAAAATTAACTAAATTATAACTTTATTATTATTATTATTTATAAAAATAATTAACATACCATTTAAAAATATATACATTTTAAAAAGTAAATTTATGGATGAATACAATATTTTTTACTTAATTAATTTTAGAAAAAAATAAAAAGCAAAGGCTCATTCTACAATGGAGTATGACGAGATGTGTAATACCAGTCAGTATGAGAGGCTCATTCTACAACAGAGTATGACTAGATATATAATATAACTGAGTATGAGGGGATATGCAAGTTTGTGCGCAATATAACTGAGTATGAGGAGATATGTAAGTTTGTGAATAAGTTAAGGCCCCTTTAAAATACAACTAAAAATAGAAAATAAATAATGCACACAATGATTAAAAAAAAAATGAATACGTTGTTAAAGTAATTAAAAGTAGAACAAATGTGTTAATAAGATGTTTAATATTATACTTTAAAAAAAAATCAAAAAAATATTTAAATAAACTATTTGAAAATCTAAGTTAACTAATTATGTCGATATCAACTTCATATATAGAAAAGAACAAATAAAATTAATTTTTTATGGTTAAAATTTTTATTTGATCCTAAATATTCTATTTCATATTAAAAAATACAATTTAAACAATGAAAAATAACATATTGTATTTTGCACTCTAAAAATATATATTTTATCCCTTCAAAGTTATGCTAGATCCGTACTTAAAATGAATCTTATTTAAATTAAAAATTTTAAAATATTATTCTAAAATATACAAGCCTATAAAAGTAATTAGATTTATTGGTCCTAAACTATTAACTTTATATCTATCATCTACATTTCTAGTGTAATTTATAAAAAAACAATAAATTAAATTTGACTACACTTCTTTTTTCTTTCCTAATTTTTCTTTGACCCTAGTGTAATTTATCAAAAAAACCAATAAATTAAATTTGACTAGAAATACAAAATATAGAAAGTAAAACAAGATAGATGATCGTGTTGAGCTTCTACAATATGAGTCTTTGTATTATTTTATTTTCAAAAGAAATGGTCATAGACCTATTTGAAGAAAAAACCTGAGAAGAGGTCTATTAAAATAATGTTAAGTTGAAAAATATTACATAGCTTTCTACCCAGAAAAGTAACAAAACTTAACTAGTTGTTCTCATTATACTAACCCTTTTATATTAAGTTACTATTTATTAATGACCTTTTATATTAAGTAACTATGTATTAATGACCTTAAGAAGTTTATTGAAAGAAAATGATCCATACATTTCAATTGAATAACTATATTTTAAATACCTCAAAAGAGAGATTGCAATATGACGTGTCACTTTTAATAGAAACCATTTCTCCTCCGTGTTGGAGTTGTATGGGGCAATCTCTTATGGCTAGTATTGACCCTTATTGGAAACAAATAGAACTTTAAAATTAACATTTTACTTCAAAGCTTATTTAAAAGGGACATATGAGTAATAGCAAGAAATAGTATCGAAGTGTCATGCCCACGATGATCTGGACTCCAAGTTTCTTTGGCAGGCAGAAGAGGAGTTTCCAACTTCAATATGATGATGAAAAGTCAGCGGAAGCACGCTAATGTTCCTAGATCCTACATAAGTAACATAAGCATTAGAGGTTTTCGTAGTACCGATGGACCAGGTGGCCGCAACAAATCTGGGACGGAGGACTCGTAGTATCCAGCTAGATAGCGAAACACCTGTAATTCAGAGGGGCTGACTCTTGCTCGAAACGTTAAGTGGATTTAGGAATGGCCAGGAAAATCCGATTAGTGATTAAAAAAAATTGAAGTGGTGGAGAATATAATAAGGTCCATTGAACTTTGTCACTATTTTTTGGTGGTACTTGTCCTTAAGAGTGATTTACTTATAGGTTTAGAGATGAAAAGAATACATGATGGACTCTTCTTTGAAACAACACTCAAAGTAATGCAAATTGGTTATCTTGGGAATTGAATTGTTTTGTTCATATTTCATTTATCATCTAAAAATTTTAAACCTTGTCACTCTTAAACGCAACATTTGTTGCACTATAGTGTTATTACTACAAATTTTCATAAATCCAGAAAATAGGATTTAGTCTATATTTTTAATTTTATTTATTTGTTTAGGGTTTATTTTATTTATTTGTTCATTATGATATAAAAGAAGGAAAAAAAACATTTTAGGGTATTTTAGTTTCTTATTAAGGAAATATAGGATGATGTAAGAATGAATAAAATTTATCTAATTATTATTCATCAGTTCAAGTCTTTTGCAAAATTTATAATTCAAAAAATAAATCTTAGAAACCTAGAATGTTTCCTTACACACCATTGGTTTATTAGTCTTGATGGAATTAATATTCATACATAGGAATCAACTAATTCTATTCATAAGGGAGTATCATGACCACCAAAAGGAAACATACACCATATGTGCTATTTTATGCATATGTGAAGGAGAAGATGAGTCCACATATGACTATGCTAATAGTATCACTTATAATTACAAAAAGTCTACTAATTGTAAATTAGAATACTATTCCATCAATCAGTCAGAGATGAATGCATGTAGACTTAAATACAATTGAAGTCTATACATATCCAAGTGTAACTACACGAAATAATGGAAGTTTTTAAGAAATATTCAAAATGCACTACAAGAAAGAGAAAAAATATAAGAGGAATTGTTTTTTAATCACACTCAATAACTTGGAGTTGGGAAAGTTATTAAATGATAGAAATATGAAAATATTGCATTTTTAAACCATACAATTTGATTGCATTGAACTTAAAAATAACTCTAAGGAAGTAGAATAGGCTTTGTAAGTATTTTATACAAACTGTATATTGAAGCATGTTTGTTATGATTTTCCATTATATAGTGTTGAAGTAAGTAGCACCTATGACAAGGATTTCAACATAACTGAATTCCTTTGATTATTTTGCTTAAGATCCTTGTATAAAGGAGTTGAGTAGAGCATGAAGAGAATGCGCTTCATTATTAAAAAAAAGGCCAAGTGTAGTACTTGAAGGTATGATTTACTATCAATCTCAACATTTTAATTATATATGTGTTCATTAAATGAATCCCTACATAAATTAGTACAATTTAACTCTTTACTAATGGACAAATCTATCCATGTCTCCACAGTAATGGAAATATCCAATGTCTTAAGGTTATCCGCAATCCTTCTTAAAAAAAAATAGCCACAACAACCCTAGTGGTCTACTCATTCATAGCATTAAAGACCTTGGTAAAGATGGTCACAACATCAAAAATAAGAATTATTGCTACCTCATTATAAAATTGATTATTCCCATCCTCAAAGAGAACCACCACTACCTATGTGATGCGAAAAAAAAATCCAAATATTAATAAATCACTTTAGCCAATAAGTACTAAGATGAAAACACATTCCACCTAATTTCTAGATCATATCAATTTTACTATCTCACCTTCATTCAACAATGGTGGTGAAAAATCCCTTGCCACTTATGATAATTACAATAATTAAATAAGAGTAACTACATAACCTACCATCAAATTTTCAATATTAACCACAAAAAAAAAAAAAAAACAATAAAAATATGCCCTTCTTTTTCTAGAGAAATCATCACAAAGTATAATATATTATTATACCAATTTTGAAATTTTTGGAGAATTTTAGAATTTCTATTAAAATTAATCTAATCACCTAATTTTATCAAACAAGTACCTTAATCTAATGAATTTGTTAAAGATTTTTTCCGTAAGAAATAATGGAAAAATAAGAAGTATCCCCATGCCATCTGTTGTAGCTCCTATAGACAGCCTTGAGTTGTAAAAGACCAGTGCCTTTGACATCTTAAAATCATAGGTTAAGTGTGGAAAATTGCATAAATGCCTTTGACAGAATATGGGTAAAGAGAATAATGGTTTGGTGGTTCAAGAAAGGAGAAGACCATTTTTTCCTGATTCATGTGAATTCCCCAAATTGTGAGAGGGCTCGGGAAGCTGTGAGGCTAGATGGATTTAAAATGGGCCAAGTATAAAACAATGAGCATAAAATTTAAAAATATGCAGAGGCCTTGAGAAATAATGGATAAGGAACCCACAAGAGACAGGCTTAAGAGGATTAAGAATATATCCCATGTGAACTCAAAGGAAATATATATGAATGAGATATGGACAAAAAATGAGGTTTGTGGAGTGCGAATTAAGGGACTGCAGGAAGGTTAATACATGAGTGTTAACACTTGAGAATTATACAGACACGAATTCATGAATAATCTTGCAGGCTATTGTTATAGCATCATTTCCCACCTTCATATGATTCATGATTGCTTTTATGGCTTTGGGCACCCATTCCTACAGACTTGGACAAAATTCACTAAAAAACAGTGTTAAATTCCCCATACATGATTATGCCTAGACTTTTCCGCGTGTATACGCGACTCCACATGAACTTTTCCGCGTATTCCATTAAAATCATTAAAAATATATATAAAAAATCCCTATTTTCGAGCTGGGTTGATGGTTACTCTGGTAGTTCAACCACCCCAGCACGTGGCCAACTGTTTCCAACTGTTGAAACTACTTTGAGGGAGTATAAAAGCCCCTCATATGCATGGCCTAAGGGGGAGAGAGAAATTATTGATATTATACTCTGTTGGTATTCCCTATCCAAGTCTGAATTCCCGTGCCTCCTGCACTTCCCAGTTCATTACAGGAAACCCTCGTTTCCTAGAGATGCTCATCTCTTTATATGTCATCTCGCATGCAATAGTTCGAAAGGAATATTAGTGAGGCAAGGGTGGGATGGATCCGGACGACGGTCTGCTCGAAGATCATAGAAGGATTCAGGTGATCTCTCCACTCGTTATTTCTGTACATGTTATTTATAATACAGAAGAACCATCTTGTTCCCGAAATATACATGTTAGTGTCTGCTTGCATATATGATAATATTGTTATTTAAGCATTTATTATGGTTTATCTAATGTTTCACGTGGATTTCACTAACATTTAGAGTAGATATATGTTGTACAACTAGTTCTTCGTGCTTGTTTCTTCTTGTCTTTCAGGTTAAGAAGGAAGAAGAGTTGCTGGGGGTTTGGACCCCGCGGGATCTGCTTCAACCATAGGACCTACGGGTAACTTCCTCGATCTATTCTATTTAGTTTTTCATGAACATGTATGGTTGTGTGAGTCCTTCTTAAGTAGCATGCCCTGCTCTGTGGAGGTTTAAACCCAACAAACCTCTAGGGTGATTTTCCCCGAAACAGAACTGGCGACTCCACTGGGGATCGCATTCTTGTGATTCCCCTGTTGGGTGGTTTCAGCTATTTGATAGGTTTCCAACAGTTTTAACTTTTATTTCCAATCCAATTTACTCTTTCTCAGTCAAACTGAAGTCCTGGTTTCTTATCCAGGCTTGATCCTTTTTGTTTTTCATTATTTACCTTTATATACGCGCTTTTTTTTGCACAAAGTCACGTATACACGCAAGTTTGTATAAAGGGAGTCACGTATACGCGAGTTTCCTTTAGAACAGTCGCGTATGCACGCTTGTTGCTAAACTGTGAATTCGCGTATATCTAGGCAGATTTTGAAATTTTGGATTCCTTGGCTTTTTAGTCCTTTCTGTCTGTGGAGACCTGTTCCTGCAGTGTCTTTGTACCCTCTGGATTGTGAAGAAAGTGGTCTTTGGTCTTTTCTCTCTTTTGTTTGATTGAAAACTAGTCTTTTTGGAAAAGTGTTGTTTCTTGTGCTGGCATTTCTGGTTTGAGTACCAAGATCTCTTTCTGGGGATTCTTGGCTGTTCTGCTTCATCAGAACAGAGAGCTCCTGCTCATTTACTCTTTCCTATCTTTGTGTTTTGCTTTGCGCTACGATTTTTGCCCATTTTTTGGTTGGTTTTCTTGAGTTCAGTTGGCTAGGTCTTGTTGCAACTTTTGAAGACTCTTTCTTGGTTCTTTGAAGTTTTTGTTTGCGGCAAGGTTGCACTATTCTTCTAGGCTGAGTGGCTGAGTTTTCTTGTCTTCTTTTGCTCATATTGATCTTGCTACTAGTTAGCCCTATAAGATTTGGATCATTTTTGAAGTTTTTGCTTGAAATTCAGTGTTGTTTGGCTTAGAATTTTATAGTTTTACTTGGTCTTTTCGAACTCTTTTATAAAACTCAAAAGCTCAAAAAACATTTTTCTTTGTTGTTTGCTTTTGTTTTTGCATTTTTGTTTTTGTTTCTTTGTATCTTTTGAAGCTTTGTTGAGATTTCTTGCCTTTGGATTTTGGCTTGATTTTGGAAAGGAGTTGTCATTGATTTATTCCTCTTGTTTTTAAGCATTTTTGGTGTCTTCATATTAAGAGTTCTTGATTTTGGGAACTAGCTTTCTGGACAACCAAAAAAGAGATAAAACTGAAGGACTTTTGGGAAATTTCACTCTGCTTTAGGAGATTTTTGCATCTTAGAATTTGCATGCTTGTAGTGATTTGCATCAGGTGCACTTAAGCATTTAGTCATTTTCATAGTTTTTGTGAGTGTGAGTTTGCTATCTGAAAAGAAAAATACAATTTTATTTTTTTTAATCTCGTAAAACCCGTGTAGAAGTTTCTTTTCATCGAAAGACAATAACTGTATTTGCATGTAGTTTGGTTTTTATTAATTTCTTTCTGCGTCAAAACATCATAAGTTTCATTTCCGCATCCCTTTGACTTAACATAACAGCCCATTAAAATAAGCGATATAATTTAAAATCAACTAGCAAGTTTTCTAATTGTCATACACCAACTAGCTAGGTTGTAGGGCCTTGGATTAGGTGAGTGGAGAGTTAACTCTCCAAGGACGCTCAAACAAAACATAGAAGTTGATTAATTGAGCGAAATCCAACTCCGTTAGGTGGACTGAGAAAGCTCTCCTCCAGAGAGTCAAGCGCGAGGAGAAGTGAAGGCTGAGAAGTGGGATACCCCCTCTCTGATTAGCTGAATCTGACCTCAAGACCGTTTCGCCTGGCTTCTGACACGGATTGGTGCCCATAGTTGCCATTCCTAGGTTCCACACAGGTGACTGTGGGGGGGAATACCCGTGGTACCTGAGGCAGACGTCGCATCACTTTCAGCAGTACTTCTGGGGGGTGCCCTTGCGAAGCTTGGGTGCTTGAGCCGGCAAAGGCTGTCGTTAGGAGGTCGGCATAACTTTTTCTGATACCTATGCTAGTAGGCCTGGGCCGTAATTATCCCAGACTGCTTTCGGGAGGTCCTATATTTCGCTTTCCTGTATTTTGGTGTCTGGTCCTCATCACCCGGAGCGGAAATAATTGAAGGTTGTTTGCTTGATTGTATCTCAGGGATTTTTCTTATAGTGAGTGCTATTTGCTCCTAGCTTTCCTAGCTTTTCACTTTTTTGAGTCTAATTTAAAATCTATAAAATTGGCTGATCAAGCGCCTTGTCGATCGAGGAGAATCGGGGGGTTATCTCCTGAGAGTCCAGAGCCTTCTTCGAGAAGGTGTAGGAGTGATTTAGCAGGTGGTTACCACCCTGTGACGTCTGACGCAGTGGAGAGAGATCCTCCACAAGGGTCTGAAGGTTTCATAGCTGATTCTGGTGTCGGTTCCGAGAGGAGCGTTCCGCTCACCTTGCGAGTTTTATTTCCTCAGGAAGAAGATTTTCAAATTGAGGAATTGCCTGAACCTCCTGGGTCAGGTCCATCTCCTCTTCCTCCTGATTATCCGTTCGTTGTTCAATACATCGGAACTGAGTCAGAGAGACCAGAAGATCCTCCGTATTATTCATACCTTTCGATGGCCACGACTGGGAACGCGGCTTCTACTGTGAGTGCTGCAGGCATTCAGACTCCTGTTTCTGTTGAAGGAGGGGGCACTATTGCTTTATCTTCGATTGCTTCTAGTGTTGTTGTTTTTGGCTCTGGTTTCACCCAAGCACACGCTTCTCATTCTGGTCCCTTCTGTTTTGGAATGCCCACTAGTGGGATTCCTTCTTTTTCCTTTTCCGCTGCTGCAGCTAGATCTACACCCATGTCTTCCATGGCTAGTGGATCAGCTTATTTTTAGGGGTTCCCCTTTGGAACTGGGCACATTCCTAGTTCCAATCCTTCTTTAGGGTCCTTTCCGTTTACTTCTCAGACCTAGAGTTTCAATCCTTGGTCTGGAGGTCAGAATTCGACCACTTTTATAGGATGGAACCTTGTATTCACTACAGTGGGGGCAGGGAATCAGTTTTACGCTGGTCACCAAGGGAATACTTCTTTCCCTTCATCGAGTGCCTATCAGACCTTTTCTCCTCTTTCTAATGCCTGGAACCCCTATCAGGGGCTTTCCTCTTCATTTCATACTTCAGCGGGGGGAACTAGTCTGGGCTTTGGTAACTCTACGTTGGGAGGAGGTTCTTCTCCTTTTTCTACGATTCCTTTTTGGCAACCTGGTGCCTCATCAAATCCATGGTATTCTTTTCAGAATGTTGGGAATCCATCCCATCAAGGATGGAATCCTCAGGCTCCACCTCGTTTACCTTTTCTGGCAACGTTAAACTTGCCAGATCTGTCGAAGTTGACTAATGATCCAATTCGTTATAGTCCGGGGTGGCCTCCGGTTCCCACCAAACTTCAGACATTCCAAAGTTCGAAGGTAAGAATGGAGAAGATCCGGCTGACCACATTACTACTTTCCATTTATGGTGTTCTTCGAACTCCCTGATCGATGATTCGATTAGGTTGAGATTATTTCAACACACCCTAACTGGAAACACTGCCAAATGGTATATTGAGCTAACTGGGGGCAATTTTGCTACATTTAGGGAACTGGCTGTTACATTTCTGAACCATTTTCAGTTGCCTGTCCGATATGACGCTGGGACTGAACTCCTAGCTAATTTTAAACAGGACGACGCAACGCACATTTCTGATCACATTCAGGAACGGAGGAGAAGGAAGAGGCTGATTAAAGCTCATATTCCAGGTGAATTCCTTTTGGAATGGTTTCTCAAATCCCTGCAGTCAGATATTTCGAAAGATGTATCTCTCTCCAGGGTATTTTCCGAGGAGCAGGCCATTTTTAGGGCCCAGCAACTAGAGTTGATATATTCTCAGTCTGGGGTCCTTCACAAGTATTTGCCCAATGCTCCTCGCTCCAAATTAGATTTATCTAAAACTAAGCCCAGTCCTCATGGTGACGGACTGATTGGATCGATCAATAGTGGTGCAGCCAGCTTGCTTACTCAACTGCAGCAGTTGTCTTTGCAATCTGCTCCTTCTGGTCAGGCTGTGCCTGCTGAGTCATCACCTTCCCAGTCTTTGTCCATAAATGCTGTCCAAGCTTCTGATCCCAAAGGAAATCAACAATCCGAAGGGAAGAAGAAGGGACGAAATAATAAGAAAAAGGGCAACAACGGGAAGGGTAATGTAAATAAAACCAACGAGCATGTTGGTGAGGGTGCAAAGGAGAAAAGGAAAGTGAAGTTTCCATGCAAGCTATGTGCTGGAGACCATCTTACACACCTTTGCCCTAAAATTCAGGATGCACAGCGCTTGTTAGCCCAGCAGGGTTCTTCTAGTTCCGAGGCTGTGTTAACAAACCCTTTTCCCTAAGGGCAACAATTAGTTGTTGGCGCGAATCAAAATCCTGGGGCTTCCTCTGGGGGCACCCAGGAAGGGGAAATTCCATCGAACATTTTCATGATGAGTGCTCACGCGGATATCGCTACGAGATCCCGTGATTATGGCGGAGAAGAGTCTTCGAAAGCTAAGGATTTTCCTGATGCTACTGAGCCGCTTCACATTGCCATTTTCATGATGAGTGCTCACGCGGATATCGCTACGAGATCCCATGATTATGGCGGAGAAGAGTCTTCGAAAGCTAAGGAAGCTCCTGATGCTACTGAGCCGCTTCACATTACGAAGCCTACTGTCGAGTCTATGCCTCGGATGCCCAAGGCATCTTCTAAGCGATCAACGATTAAGCCAAATGCTAGGGCTGCCCAGAACTACTCGATTGTAGAAGATCTGGCGCAGAGTCCTTGTGCTATGTCAGCTTTAGAGGTACTCCAGTCTTGTCTAGCTCAGCGCAGTGCTTTGCTCACTGCCATTGGGGCTATTGATCCAAAAAATTCTCTTCTGATTACTTTTGATATGACTAATTTTAAGAAGAGACTTCCTCATCGCATGGCTTTTCATATTAAATCGTCGTATCGGAAGTGCAATATCTTTCGAACGGTTGTTGATGAGGGTGCTTCCACATGCGTGATGTCTCTCGCATGCTGGAAGACACTTGGATCTCCCAAAGATGTTCCATCTAGCACTGTTCTTACTGCGTTCGATGGTCATTCTCACAGACCCCATGGTATTGTCCCGGCTTTGCCCATCTGTGTTGGGGGAAAAACTGTCAATATAGAGGTTGAGGTAGTGGATGCAGCCTTGGACTACAACCTTCTGTTGGGGAGGAACTGGATTTATGAGATGGATGCCATTGCATCCTCATTATTTCGGATTGTATGTTTTCCCCACGAAGGGAGGATCGTTACAGTGGATCAACTGGACTGTCCTCCTGTAGACCTGAATGCGTCTTCTGACTCATCTGTTCCTAAGTTGGATAATACTAAGGCGCCTGTTGAGAATTTAGGAGTTGGAATGTATTCTTCCTTGATGGGTACTTTCGATATTCCTCCTCCTACGATTCATATTAATGCAATTTCATCCTCCAAGGCTCCTCTTCGAAGAGAGTTCTTCAGAACTCATTATTTTTCGGACCCTTGGACCTTACCTTCCCCTACTGCCACATTAGCGGAAGGTCAAGTGGGTGGAATGGCATTTCCGATTTCTGCAGCTGAGATTGCATATCAGTCTATTGTTGACACTGCAGAATCCGTTCCAGCTCCTCTTTCATCGGAAGAGTTGGATGGTGATGTGGCTCCGGCTTGGACGCTTAGTTCTTCTTCGGCCTAGGATTGCCTTGATACCACTCTTCCATCTGAAGAGGCCATCCTGGAAGCCATGACTAGTATAGATAGACCATGGGATGATTTGCATCATCGGTCTTACTTCTTACCTGACTTGAGCGAAGTTGAAACAAGTTTTCCAAGTCCTCAGTCTCCTGGTCCTGTTCACCCAGTCTTGAACCCTTTGGCACCAACACAGGTTTATGTTGAAGGGAACATGGCTGTGATTTCTCCTACTATCCCGGTGAACATATCCAGGGATCCCAATATTATCGAGAATGTCTTCGTCCGAGCTGAATGTTCCCGTGAAGAGATTCAAATTTATACCGAGCTCTTTAAAGAGTATAGGGATGTATTCGCTTGGTCTTATGAGGAAATGCCTGGAATAGACCTATCTATTGTCCAGCATGAGATCAAGACGTATGAAAACGCTAAGCCGGTCAGGCAAAAACTTCGTCCGGTCAATCCTAGAAAGGCAGCAGCTATCAAAGCTGAAGTTGAGAAGCTGCTTAAGGCGGGATTCATTTTCCTAGTTCCTCTGACTAAATGGGTTTCAAATCCCGTTCCCGTAGATAAAAAGCAAGGAACGATTCGAGTGTGCATCGATTTTAGAGACCTAAATAAAGCGTGTCCTAAAGATAATTACCCGACACCATTTATCGATCAGATCATTGACGAGTGTGCGGGTAATGATATTTTCTCCTTCATGGACGGTTTCTCCGGATATAATCAAATTACTATCCATCCTGAGGATCAACATAAGACTGCCTTTATTTGTCCCTGGGGTACGTTTGCATACAAGAAGATGCCTTTTGGTCTTAAAAATGCTGGGGCTACCTTTCAGCGGGCCATGTCATATGCCTTTCACGACATCAAAAAGATTATCGAGGCATACTTGGATGATTTAGCTGCTCATTCTCAAAAGAGGATGGATCATCCTGGTCACCTCCGGAAAATATTTGAACGATGTCGGTTCTATAAGATTAGATTGAATCCGAACAAGTGCGTTTTCGTGGTTACATCCGGTCGGCTATTGGGATTCATTGTGTCTAGGGAAGGGATAAGGGTAGATCCCTTCAAGGTTGAGGCAATACTTCGGTTGCCTCCCCCATCTTCCATCCGTCAGCTTCAAAGTCTTCAAGGAAAGTCTAATTTTCTTCGGAGGTTTATCGTCAGTTATGCTGAAGTCACAAAGGGATTTATGAGATTGTTGAAGAAAGGAGTTCCTTTCCTTTGGGACGACTACGCTCAACGCTCATTCGATGCTTTGAAAAAAGCATTGACCTCTGCTCCTTTACTGAGTCCACCTGATTATAGCAGGGATTTCCTTTTGTATCTGGCAGTAGCAGAATCTACTATTGGTATGGTTCTGGTTTAGGAGGATGATGCTCTAGTAGAGCATGTTATTTACTACCTTAGTCGAGGACTGGTAGGACCTGAACTTCGGTACACTCCGATAGAAAAATTAGCTTTAGCAGCAGTTCATGCTGTGCAGCGACTCCGGCATTACATTATTCTTCACAAAACTTATGTTTTGGCAGCTGCCAATCCATTTCAGTTTGTCCTCAGTAGGCGAGTGATTGGGGGCAAATACAATAGATGGATTGTGATTTTACAGGAATTTGATCTGGAGTTCATGTCTGCCAAATCCAAGAAATCATTAGTTTTCGCGGAATTGATCTCCGAGTTGCCCTGTGAGGAAGAGATGATCTATGATGAGTCCTTTCCGGATGAACACTTGTTTCTTATCTCTTCACAGGATCCTTGGTACGGGGATATCATTGTGTATCTCCAGACTGCGAAGTTTCCCTCTACTTTTTCGAAAGATGAGCATCGTAAGCTGCGTCACTTGGCCAAGAATTATTTGATTATTGGTGATGCTTTATACCGTCGAGGGGTTGATTCAATCCTAAGACGCTGCTTAACTCTCGAAGAAGCTAAGGCTGTGATCAATGATTCTCATAGTGGAGCTTGTGGGGGTCATTTATCTAGGCTTGCTACAGCCCAAAAAATCTTGCGTGCTGGATACTTTTGGCCCTCGATTTTCAAAGATTGCATTGAATCAGTCAAAAAGTGTCATCCGTGTCAGGTTTATACTCGAAAAATGCGCGCTCATCCAGCTCCGCTTTTTCCAGTCATTACTGTCGGTCCCTTTACAAAGTGGGGTATTGATTATACTACTTGTAACCCGCCTTCCGCTAAAGGTCACAAGTACATTATTGTAGCAGTAGACTACTTTACGAAGTGGGTCGAGGCTATGCCTACTTTTGGGAATGATGGTGAGACTGCAACTCTTTTTCTTTTCAACCAGGTTATTTCTCGTTTTGGTATTCCTAGAGATATTGTCACTGATCATGGCAGTCATTTTCAGAATAGCATGATGGCTGAGTTGGCTCTAAAATTGGGTTTCCGGCAGGAGCATTCATCTCCATATTATCCTCAAGCCAATGGGCAAGTGGAAGCCGTGAATAAATCCTTGAAGACAATTCTTCAAAGGACAATTAATAAAGCTAGATCCAACTGGCATATTATGCTATATCCTGCACTTTGGGCATACAGGACGTCAGTGAAAACTGCAACTGGCTTTACTCCGTTTCAGTTAGTCCACGAGGTGGAATCCGTATTTCCCATTGAATGCGAGATTCCTTCTCTCAAATTAGCTGTTGAGCTTCTTCCTGACACTTCCAGTCTGGCAGAACGGCTTCTTCATCTGGAACATCTCGATGAGCAGCGTCGAGATGCCGCCACGATGAATGAAGCGCATAAAAACCGAGTAAAAGTTCAGTACGATAAGGTGGTCAAGCCTAGGGTCTTTTCGGAAGGTGACCTTGTTTTGGTCTATGCCCAAGAAAAAGATGCCCTGGGGGCAGGAAATTTTAAGTCTATGTGGTATGGCCCCTATATCGTTAAAAAAGTCCTTAAGAAAGGAGCATACACCTTGGTTGATTTTGAAGGGAACGAGTTGCCAGAGCCCCGAAATGGGCTCTATTTGAAGAAGTATTATGCCTAGGCTTCGGCCTGGCATGTTGCTTTTGTGTATAGTAGTTTTTTCTTTGTGCATATCTGGTTGATTTTTGATTTTTGATGAGTTGGTGATGTTTTTGATCTGCTTTGGCAGGTTGTGTTGGATGTCATGAGTCATTTTGGTTTCGCCGATGGTGCTAGTAGACACACCCAGAACTTAGCTTCCGCGGCTTGGGTGCTTCACTATCCATCCGGTCAGCTGTTAGTATCAAGAGGGGTCTGCATTGGTCCTGCTTCCAATAATATAGCAGAATACACTGCAGTTGTTCATCTACTCTCGGAGGCAATATATTTGGGTGTTGATTCGTTGGTAGTTTTCTTGGACTCTCAGCTGGTGGTGTCGCAGTTGAACAATACTTATCGGGTATGAGATCCATTTTTATTATGATTGTTCTTGAGGGTACGTTTGTTACAAAGGTCATTTCAATTTTTAACTTTCATTCATATTCCTCGAGCTGAAAATTGGTTTGCTGACTCATTAGCTAATCATGCATTAGATTGGCATATTAATCATTCCATACAATAAATTCTTAATCATCAAAAACATCATACATTTTGATACATTTATCACATCACATCAAATATC